>JANAVB010044652.1:0-40394 GCA_029216955.1 Iris pallida | reverse complement strand
TGCGTAGACGGTTGAAGTAAATCCATGAAAACATCATCGAAAACAATCACGAAACGCACACAAAAGCCAAACAGCAAAGCGACATCGAAAAAGGGCAACGGTCTCGGGGCAAGCGACTTTATAGAACTCTTCCCAAGACGCGCGCCACTGCATCTTGGGCATCATTTCAAAAGAGCCAATCCATAACGAGGAAAGGATCTTAATTTATTATCCCGCGATCCTGGTAAAGTTTCCCCAATTCTCATCGACTCGGCCATTCGGCCGCTAGCCCGCACCGTGCTCCGCAACGGATTCAGGGCATTACATATTAATACACTAACAAAAAGTTTCGTCCTCGAAACTTAAACACCAAATCCACCTAGGTCAAACAATGAAGGAAACTTTCCTTCACCTCTGCCTCAAGTTTCATGTCGACTCTTCGACGGATGATTTCGCCAAAGCACTCGAACCAAAGAAACAACTCGGTTCCGCAAGATTTTATCTTTCCTATCCAAGATCTGCACGGGTTCCTCCACATAAGACAAGTCAGTCTTAGCCCTAGGGACCGAAGTCTACACATGGCTTGGATCGTGTACATACTTCCGTAGTTGGGAAACATGGAAGATACGTGCACTCCATCCAATGCCGGTGGCAACGCGATCAGATAGGCGACAGGGCCGACTCGCTTAAGAATTTCAAATGGGCCAACAAATCTCGGACTTAGCTTCCCCTTCGCACCGAATCGCATAACTCCGCGCATCGGTGACACCTTCAAAAATATGTGATCGCCCACCATAAATTCCAATGGTCGTCGATGAGTATCCGCATAACTCTTCTGCCGACTTTGCGCCACACACGTAACTTCTCCCGAATCATGCGGACCTTCTCGACGGCCTGTTCCACCATCTCCGGACCAAGTACCTGCGTTCACCGACTTCACCCAACAATCGGAGACCGACACCTTCGCCGTACAATGCTTCATACGGAGCCATTTGTATACTTGACTGGTAACTGTTATTGTAGGCAAATTCTGCTAGCGGCAAGTGAGTATCCCAACTAGTCTTCAGATCAATAGCACAAAGCTGAAGCATGTCTTCAAGTATCTGATTCACCCTCTCGGTCTGGCCATCGGTTTGAAGATGGTATGCAGAACTAAATTTCAATTGTGTTCCCATGGCAGCTTGTAAACTAACCCAGAAATGCGATACAAATCGCCCATCCCGATCCGATACTATTGATGCCGGCACTCCATGCAGTCTGACAATTTCATCCAAGTATAGCTGAGCCAACCGATCGACGCTCCATGTGGTCTTCATTGCGAGAAAATGTGCAGATTTAGTTAATCGATCAACGATGACCCAAATTGCATCATTCCCCCGCTGCGTCTTCGGCAAGCCAACTATAAAATCCATGGTTATATGATCCCATTTCCATTCTGGGATCGCGAGGTTCTGCATCTCCCCGCCGGGCCTCTGGTGTTCCACCTTGACTCGTTGACACGCTAAGCATCGCGAGACAAAGAGGGCCACATCTCGTTCATGCCGTGCCACCAGAAGGTCGTGCGCAAATCTTTATACATTTTGTACTTCCCGGATGTAAGGAATACTTGGCATAGTGGGCCTCTGTCAAGATTTCTTTCCGGAGTTCTTCATCCTTCGGGACACATAGCCTCCCCTTGAGTCGCAATGATCCGTCCTCGTGCCTGGTGAAGTCGCTGGCTTCACCCTTTTCCACTATTCTGCCAATCTTAATCAAGAACTCATCTGTCCTCTGTGCCGTCTTTATCTTTTCTAACAAACTCGGCTCAAGTTGGAGTTGAGCCAATTGTGCATTTCGGCCACGAATCTGGAGCTCAATTTCCATACTTTCTAATTCCTCCAGTATTCGTTTGTCAACACTGAGTGATCCCACAAAGTTTCGACTCAACGCGTCCGCCACCACATTGCCTTTTCCTGGGGTGTACGCGATCGTCAAGTCATAATCTTTTATAAGCTCCAACCAACGTCTTTGCCGCAAATTTAAATCTTTTTGAGTAAAGATGTACTTCAGGCTTTTATGATCGGTGAAGATCTCGCAAGCCACTCCATATAAGTAGTGCCTCCACAATTTCAATGCAAACACTATCGCTGCCAATTCCAAATCATGCGTTGGATAATTTTTCTCGTGCGGCTTAAGCTGTCTCGAGGCATAAGATATCACTTTCCCTCTCTGAGTCAACACACATCCCAAACCCAGTCCGGACGCATCACTGTATATCTGAAATCCCTCGACGCCGTCTGGAAGTGTAAGGATTGGAGCTGATACGAGACGTTGCTTCAGATTTTGAAAGCAAGCCTCGCACTCATCAGTCCAATCGAATGCCACTCCCTTCTGGGTTAGCCGAGTTAAAGGCGCTGCCACTTTTGAAAAATCCTTGACAAACTTCCTGCAGTAGCCTGCCAAGCCGAGGAAACTTCGGATCTCGCTTGCCGACGTGGGTTGCTTCCAATCCACTACGGCTTCAATTTTCTTTGGGTCAACGGATACACCTTCCGCCGAGATAACATGCCCTAGGAACGACACGCTACTCATCCAAAACTCACATTTGCTCAGCTTGGCATAGAGCTGATTTTCCCGTAGAGTCTGTAATACTGTCCTCAAATGTTCTGCATGGTCTTCTCTGTTCTTCGAGTAGATTAGGATGTCGTCGATAAACACGACCGCAAATTTATCCAAAAAGGGTCGGAAGACTCTGTTCATCATATCCATGAAAGCGGCAGGGGCGTTGGTCAGTCTGAAGGGCATGACCAAGAACTCATAGTGTCCGTATCTGGTTCGGAATGCGGACTTAGAAATGTCATCTGGTTTGATCTTTAACTGATGGTAGCCTGAACGAAGATCAATCTTTGAAAATATAGACGCCCCTTGCAACTGATCGAAGAGGTCGTCTATTCGAGGCAACGGGTACTGGTTCCGAATTGTAACTTTGTTTAGCTCACGATAGTCGATGCACAGCCGCATCGATCCATCTTTCTTCTTCACAAATAGCACCGGAGCACCCCATGGTGAAACACTGGGTCTGATGTATCCCTTGTCTAACAATTCCTGTAGCTGTACTTTGAGTTCCTTCAATTCAGCAGGCGCCATCCTGTATGGTGCCCTTGAGATCGGACGAGCGTCTGGAAATGTATCGATAGTGAATTCAATCTCTCGGTCCGGAGGCATTCCGGGTATCTCGTCAGGAAACACATCAGGAAATTCTGCCACGACTTCAGTGTTAGCTGAGTCTGCACCATTCTTGCGTGTGTCTCGAACAGAAGCAAGGTACCCTTCGCAGCCAGAATGAAGCAATCGCCGGGCCGTAGTAGCTGAAATCACCATCGAAGCCTTCGCCGACGAACTGGCCGAGTAAGAGAATTCTGTTCCCCCAGGTAGGCGAAACATAACTCGCTTCTTCGCACAGTCAATCGTCGCACAACATGCACTTAACCAGTCCATTCCCAGAATGATATCAAAATCTTTCATATCAAGCTCGACTACATCTAATGGTAGCTTTCTCTTCCCGATACATATGTAACCATCCCTACACATCATGTTAGTAGGCATCTCCACTCCTGATGGAGTACTAACACTAAGGTACATATCCAACATTGTCATTTTTATTTCATGTTCCTTAACATAGTCTTTAGATATAAAACTATGTGAAGCACCAGAATCAAATAAAGTACGTGCAGGAATGCCATTAAATAACAATATACCTGTCACGACAGTATCTGATGCAAATGATGCTTCCTCCTGAGTCAATGCAAAGACTCGGCCCTGGGCACCGGGCCTCTGATTCTGTTGTGGCTGAGGAGGTCGTGGTGCCTGTCCACGATTCTGTTGATATTGTTGGTGATATTGCTACCTTGGAGGGTTCTGGTTGCCCCTCCCTGGACAGTCTCTGAATCCGTGGCCCATGCGACCACATTTGAAGCATCCACCCTCTAGCACCTGACATTCGTTAGCAAAGTGCCCTTTGTTGCGGCACTTGTTGCAGAATGGTCCACCCTGGTTGGGTCGTTGAAAGCCACCGTGGTTCTGACGCTTAGGCGCCTCATATCTGCCCCCGTTGTTCGGTCTCTTGTTATGCAGATTCTGCACCGACGCTTGCACTGGCGCCGTCGCAGGATAGTGTGGATCCAATTCCTTCGCGTGCTCATAAGACTCCTGAAAAGTCTTATATTTCTGAACCACAACTTGAGCCTTTAGAGCAGGCCTCATGCCCTGCTCAAACCGACGAGCCTTAGATGCTTCGTCAGTAAACTTCATGATCGCATACTGAGACAGTCTAGAAAACTCTGCCTCATACTCCTTCACCGTCATGTTCCCCTGTTCGAGCTTCTGGAACTCTAATTCCTTAGCTCGCTGCTCAGTCGAAGAGAAGTACTGAGCCAGAAATGCCTCGCGGAACATCAGCCAAGTGATTTTCGTTGTTCCATTCACTCCCGCTAGAATTCTTTTCTGACTTTGCCACCAGTAGTGTGCATTGGAAACCAGCAGTAGTTTCACACACGAGACCCTCTTAGATCCAACAATACCCAAAGCTTCCAGGTGATCTTCCACTTCAACTAGCCAATCCATAGCAATGGTGGCTTCTTCTGTCCCTTTGAATTCTTTGTTACAGATCTTCTTAAACTTTGTTATGTCGGCCACAGCAGTGGTCTTCTTAGCCGCCGGGGGTTCCTCTGCCTCCACTAGTTCGCTCTCTCGGGAGACTGGAGTGCCTTGAGCCCCATTGTTCACCACTGTTCGGACCAACTGTTGCAGGGTATCTAGCTGCTTCTGTTGGGCCTCGAATTGCTTCGCGTTCTGCCTCTGCTGGCTCTCCATCATAGCCAGCATCCTCTCCATAGGGTCGGTTGAGGCTACCACCCTTGAGCTACTCGCATTGTTTGTCGTACCCGCCTTTGTCATCTCTGCAAAATAGAGGAGCTTCTTAGTCTCATAATATATTTATGGACTTATTGTATGGAACATCTCATTTTGGGACATTTAAAACCAAAGTTGTTCGAGAAGCAATAAAGCTTGTGTCATTTTCGAAATCTTTAAAACCAAGAAATTCCCAAGGATGTAAAGCCGTGCTCTGATACCAAACTGTCACGCCCCGATTCGGGAATCGTTCGCCTCCGCTTAGATTCACGCCGAATCGTTCGTCCTCGCTAAGGCGTGATGCCGTACAAGTCTGGAATTGCACTTGTACAAGGCGTGCTCGTGTTCCTTTTATAAAAGAGACATTTTGAATAGAGATTCGCAGCGGATGATAGAGAAGTTTTGGCAACACAGATATGATCTGAAATAAGTTCTTTATTGATATCTTTGAAATTACATTGCATAAACATAAGGCTCTCAAACAGCCGAGATGAAAGGCCAAACTTGGCTACAACATTGCAGAAATATTGAAATGAGATACAACTTGTTCCATACATCATATCCCTTTATTAATAATGCAGCAATAACCACCTTCAGCAAAATGCCTTCTTCTTCAAGTGGAAACTTTAAGATGTACGAAGCTTCTAAAGAGTCGGACAGCAAGCCTTCAGCGTCTATGATTATCCACTAGGTTCCCGGCACCTGTGGAGACGAGGGTCAGTACATTGCCACATATGTACTGGTGAGCGGCCGTAACCAATCTCACCATAAATCAACAGTAGTAAAATTACATGAATGTTCACTATTGATTTGTATTCTTTCTATCTTGCCTTAGGGTCCATTAACAATTCATATATTTGATGAGAAATATAAGAAGCATACAGTGATGTTAGAAACATAAGCAATTCATGTTGTTCTAACATAAGCAGTTCATATTGATCACCAATTTGGTGAATCTTACCCACGGTCGATAGCCATCCCTGTACATATTTATGAATACCACTTACTCTGCCTGCATAAGACAATGTTAGCTATGCCACCTGTCTATATGAAGGTCACTGGCTACACGCCATCTGGGACTTCTTGGTCGGACGGCTCCCCTTCATCGGTGGGTAGCTAGCCCATCTGGAAGGTTTCCGAAAGACCGTGCTACTACTTCCGCACTGTGCTACTACTTCAGCACGGCGTTCCTCCTAGGCCGAATCGGTTCCGTGGCCTCGGAGTACCGTTCGAGGAACTACCTTGTATACAAGTTGTCCATGACCATGCATGCAATGCAACTTAACTAATAAGAGACACGACATGCATGATAATAGCATCTTCCACACATATTCGTAGTTTTCATTTCATCTTGTCATTTTCCCATCTTTCCATCTTACCAACTTGCCTTGAGCCATAGGCTCGTATATTCGTTCATCCAACCAAGGGACTATTCATGTTTAACCCATTCTTTCGAACCGAAGTCCGATATACTTACCGCCCAATACTTGGGTCTTTGCATCACCTGTTAAACAATTCATATAGCATACGAGCATCATTCGATTTGCAACATAAGCCTAGCCATGTGATAATTTATCTTTCATTATCTTTCCCGTATTATTACTAGGCATCTTTTATTAAGCACCGAACGCAATAACAAGTCTACCATTGTTATGCGCGAAGATCAAGGATCGTCGAAGGATCAAAGCCACTCACTTGTTGGTGAATTGCCGAGAGAAAGAGGTCTTCCACGCAACGTCACCCTAGGTTCACCGCGTTAGCACCTGCATTGGCACCAACATCTGGTCAGCATACTTCTTCTCTTTCTCTCAGTTATTCGATATGAAATGCGTAGACGGTGAAAGTAAATCCATGAAAACATTCATCGAAAACAATCACGAAAACGCACACAAAAGCCAACAGCAAAAGCGACATCGAAAACCAGCAGGGCAACGGTCTCGGGGCAAGCGACTCTTATATAGAACTCTTCCCCCAAGACGCGCACCACTGCATCTTGGGCATCATTTCAAAAGAGTCCAATCCATAACGAGGAAAGGATCTCAATTTATTATCCCGCGATCCTGGTAAAGTTTCCCCAATTCTCATCCGACTCGGCCATTCGGCCGCTAGCCCGCACCGTGCTCCGCAACGGATTCAGGGCATTACACATAAGCAATCACTTTTCCATGCTGCTGTAGGATACATCCTAGCCCCTTCCCAGAAGCATCACTGTATATGGTGAAACCTCCAGAACCTGAAGGTAATGTCAAAACTGGAACGGTCGTCAGCCTCCTCTTCAGCTCCTCAAACGCTGCCTGGCAGTCCTCTGACCAGATGTACTCTGCGTCCTTCCGTGTCAGCTTTGTCATGGGTTCACCTATCCTAGAAAAGTCCTGGACAAACTTTCTATAATAGCCTGCTAAACCCAGAAAGCTCCTGATCTCTAAAACTGACGTCGGAGCCTTCCATGTCTCAACTGCAGCAATCTTCCTGGGGTCCACCGAGATTCCATCTACAGTGACTACATGGCCGAGAAACTCCACTCGGTCTAAAAAGAACTCGCACTTCGGCAATTTGGCAAACAATTTCTCCTGCCTCAGAATCCCCAAAACTATTCGCAAGTGCTCTGCATGCTCCTCCAGCGTCTTCGAGTATATCAGGATGTCGTCGATAAACACTACGATGAACTTATCCAGATACTGGTGAAATGTCTTATTCATCAAATTCATAAAGACAGCTGGCGCATTTGTGAGACCAAATAGCATCACCAGAAACTCGTACTGCCCGTACTTCGTGTTGAACGCCGTCTTCTGGATGTCTGCTGCCCTAACCTTCACCTGGTGGTACCCGGATCTCAAGTCTATCCTGGAAAACACCTTCGCCCCACTCAACTGGTCGAACAAATCATCTATCCTGGGCAGAGGATATTTGTTCTTAATGGTGATGGCATTCAAGGCTGTAGGTCCTAAAAAATCAAGTTGCATCAATCAACAAAGTCAAAGAATCAAGATATACATCATCCAAATGAACTGCGCAGACAATGGATTGCGCAGCTCTCAGATTGCGCATGCCAGATTGTGTAGACATCCGATTGCGCAAGGCTGACGTGGCAAGAGTCATCATTACCTGACAACCAAATCAGATCTCTGACAACTGACAGCACGGATATCGAGGCGGCTGTTCGTTTAATCGTACAGCACGACGCTCGAGGACAGCTGGCAGCGTAATCTGTGTTGGCGCAAACCGAGTTGGCGCAATTCATTTTCTGCGCAAATGAAGTCGGCACAAACCAAAGTCTGCGCAGTTCAATGTACGCGTTCTACCAGTATAAATGATAAAGTACACGTGGCATTCATGCCATCAATTGCTCATTTCGTGGCAACTGCTTATGCACGATCATGCGCATTTCAATCAAATGATGCCATGTGTCCCAGACAGTTAACCCATGATCCAGCAACTGCCTGCACAGTCCATGGCTGCGCAAACCAATTGCTGCACAATCCATCATGCGCAGTCCAGAATAACTAAAAGTTAGTTATTTCTCAGAACTCTATAAATAGAGTTTCAAGTCTTCATTCAAAGGGATCACGAATCAATAATCAGAGATCAGAGAGTTCAGGAGTTCTTGCCCAAGTGCTGCTGCATTCTTCCGAGGCTTTTGCCTTCAACTTCCGAGGCTTTCTGCCTTCAATTCCAGAGTTGTTTTCAACTTCAGAGGCTTCGTCTTCAAAGTTCACATCGTCCAAGGGATAAATCAATCGTCATCTAGATTGGATTCCTAAAGTTGTACCATTCCCAGAATTCAAATTGTAATCTTTTACAAAGTTTGTATCAATAAAGTTCTTCAACTTTTGTTTTTGCAAACAAAATGACGACTCTGCTGGGGACGACTTTCTCTTCCGATGAGGAAGTGACAACTCAATGTGACGTAGCGTCTATCGAAAAGACGCAGAAGACACTGGTTGTGAAGATCAACCAGACAGCCTATGAATCCATGATCAACTCCAAGACCACTCCTCGCACTGCAACCACTGCTGCCACGAGCAAAGTGCGCTCAGAGTGGGTTCCAAAGACTGCTGCGCATTCTGTCAATGTAGCCAGCAAGTCTTCTGCGCAATCTGCCAGCAAGTCTGATGCGCAGTCCAGAGCTTCTGTCACCAAGTCCAGTGCATAATCTGTCTCTGCCACTGCTGTACAGTCTGCTATGGCCAGTACACAAACGACTTCATATGCTGCCATGGCTAAGTACAAAACTCCTATGCCTCTGGCGCAATTGGCTGCTAAACTTCCTGCGCAAAGCAATATTCCAGCAACCAGAGTGCAACCTAAGCACTCTGTGGCAAGAACTCCTGATGTGCAAACCACAGTTTCTGTGGCCAGAACTCATGCGCAAAGCATTCCTGCGCAATCCAAGAGTGACAGCCTTTTGGCTAAACTCTCTTCTTCTCACAACAAAGGAAGATATTCTGCTCCTCTTCCCAAACACACGATTGCTCCTGCGCAATCCACTGGGGGTAGTCTTTTGGCTATTCCTCTTTCTCTTCAAAACAAAGGGAAAGGCCCGTTGGTCTTTTCTCAAACTTCCTTGTCCCATGACTTGGAAGACAACAGAGGGAAACGCTCTTTAGCTAACCCTTCATCTCAAAACAAAGGAAAAGGCCATTTGGTCTTTTTTCAATCCTCTTCAGTCTTTACTGAAGAAGATCCATCTGAATGTGCCTTGGCACCAATCAGTACTAGAACTCTTTCAAACAAGGATTTTTCTTTCCTTTATAACAAGAGCACTTGTACTGATCAAAGAGGTATTCTGCCTACCCCGGTAGCAGAATTCCAGGACCTCCCAACTCTCAAAATTTCCCGTTCCAGACAAGGAAAATTGTTAGTGTCTAAACAGAAACCCCTGGGGGTGAATTTGCTGATCTTCGAACTTATCTCAACAGACCCACTTCGGTAAAACGCAAACAGCCAATGCCGAAGATCAAACATCATCAGAAACAAACCTCCAAGGTCAAAAATCCCGATACTTATGCCAATGAAGTGAGCACTTCCCTGTACACTCAAGGGACTAAACATTTGAAGAATCGGAATCATGTTCCGAATGTTATCAAAGAACAGGTCCCTCAGAATTTTCCTCGTTCTGTTGTTGTTCCCGATCTTCGAGAACATCTTAGACAAAAATGGGACAATGTCTCAACACCTCCATCTCAACCATCTGATCATCATTGCAATCATAAAGTCATCATCCAATGTTGTTGTCAAACAACAAAATGATCTGTCTTTGATCGTCTGACTTTTGCTAAATCTGAACCTATGTCAGAGGAAGACGAAGTCTTGTATGCTTCTGTTAACATGACTTCCCGAGACACTAGGGGTAAAAGGTGTGCTAAGCACGGCAGACTTCGCAAGCCAAGCCAGTGGTATTTAGAATTACTCCAAGAATCTTCCGAAGGAGTGTTTCAACATACCCGTTCTCGAAGCCGAGATACAATCGGTCAAAGGAATCTTCCTCAAAACCCTTCAGGTTATTCATCCTCAGACTATGATGCATACAGCGAAAGCTCCGAACAGACGATGTCTTCCACTGTACCAAGAGAAGTGACAGCTTATGTTGTCACTGATGATCCAGATGCTTCAACTTCTGTAAATTAAGAACAGCGAATTGCTGCACTTGAAGACAAACTAAAAACCATGGCTGAAATGGTTGCTAATATGCATTCCATCATTATAGCACAGCATGCTACACCACCAACTGTACCTACTACTAGTCCAGAGATCATAGCATCTTCGGTACCTGCCAATATTGGGCTGGGGGTAGTATCTCCTCAAATGCCTCCTGTACAAGTGCAAGTTCAAACTACACCTAGTCAGTCTGAGCTGGGGGTAGTGCTTACAATGCTGTTCCTCCTCCTACCACTCAAACTCAGCCTGCTCCTTCTTCGTCATCAGAAGACGCCAATGAAGCTGTCAAACTCTTGCAAACTCAATTCGAAGCTTTCAAAGAGAAAGATAACTTGCAAAGATTAGGGATCAAGCAGCCCTATCCAGTTGAATGGAAGGAAGTCCCGTTCCTACCGAAGTACAAAATCCTAATAATCTCTTTGTTCGATGGCAGTACTTCCCCAAGTCAATTCATCAATCATTTTGAGGTAATGACTGTTCAACTCCAGCCAAATAACGCTCTTCTTACCAGAGTGTTCGTCGGTTGTTTAGCCGGCATAGCATATGACTGGTACAGAAGTTTGCCCGATGGTTGTATCACTTCCTTTTCAGGTCTCAAACAAATCTTCCTGGAACGGTTCTATGAAGGATTCAACGACATGACTATGTCAGCTCTCAACAAAATCAAACAGAAACATAATGAAACTGCTGAGAGCTTTATTGAACGGTTCCGTCGTGAAGCTTTAAAAATGCCTCCTGGAACTCCAGCTGCTGTCACTATTGATACTTGTAAGGCAAATCTTTTGCCTATAATCAGCATGTGGACGGGATCTACCCAATTCCAAGATTGGCCTTCATTCATCGTCAACGCTAAAGCTGCTGAAGTGAGTGCTGATAAATTCAAACAATTGGGGGTACAAATGTCTAACCCTGATCGAGATGAACATCAGACGTCAGGTGGTGGCAATCGCCAAAACAATCGCAAAGCAAAAGAGACTTTGAACATTAATTTGAACAAAAATAAAAAATCTTTGGCTGTCAATGTGGCTCCGCCTACTTCCACTCCTACTCCTTCTGCACCTCCTCCAAGGAAACCTCGTCCGAAAGTAGAATATTCTTTTGATGAGAATGACACTGCAAGCATCTTTGAGTGTTTACTCAAAAGCAATAAAATTCAACTCCCAGACCCAAAGAAACCTGATGAAGTCGGTAAGACAGATCATCCAAAATATTGTGTCTATCACAGGTTTATTGGACATCCTACTCGAGCATGCTATGTGCTCAAGGGCAAAATTCAAGAGCTTGTCAATGCTGGTGTTGTCACTCTGCAACAAGATGAGAAAACTGTTACCGCAAACATGATTTCAGTCCAGTTTGGTGTCTTTCCTCCGCAGATGATACAGCACGGTGTCATTCCAATTCCCAAAGCTACTCTTGAGATCGAGAATCTCCCACTTCCACTAAATGAAGGTCTTGTTCCCTTGTCTCTTGACAACGGTGAAATTATATGGATCCATCCTGATCTTGCTCCAGAATTTGAGGTGCCCTCTTCTTCCAAGAAGAAAACTCGTTTTAAAGGCAAAACCAAGATTTGCAACATGGTGTCTTTTGATCCCATAGTTGACGAAGAAATTCTGCTAGGCACCAGATCAGATAAAGCCTATTTGAAAGATCATTCTGAAGGTCAAGAGAATCCTGCTTCTTCTTCTGAACCTACCCCAGTACAACCTGCTTCCACTGAAGAGATTCCTTCTGCATCTTCACCAGTTGTAGTACCCATTCCTCCCAAGCCAATGACGGCTGACAAAGGTAAGCAACAAGTCCGTTTTGACAAGCCCCTGAAGAAATCATCTCCTACAGGACTTGAAAAACCATATAATTTTGATATATTGGCTCAACTGGCCAATACACCGGCTAGGCTATCAATCTTCGAGCTCTTGCATCTTTCTAAGGAGACTCGAGAAACTTTAAGTGAAGCTCTGATGCAGGCTGAAACTTGCCTAACTCTTCTCAAAAAGCCGGAATCAGAACCAGTCTCTTGCCGTCACTGTCATAGTATCCTGGAGTTAATTCCAAACATCACTTTCACTCAGGATGATATGCTACTGGAAGATAATAGACATGATCGTCCTCTCTACTATACAGGATATGTCGATTCGATGAAAGTCGATCGTATTCTGATAGATCCAGGGTCTGCACTTAGCATTATGCCAAAGACAATGCTAGATGCGTTGAAGATACCAGTGCATAGTCTTTCAAGCACAATCACCACTATCCTGGGATTCAACCAAGGAAGGAGTGAACCTTTGGGTAAGATTCGTCTAAAACTCCAAATAGGCAATCTTCGCACAAAGGTGACCTTTTATATCATTGACAATCATGGTTGTTCTTACAACGCTCTTCTGGGAAGACCATTCCTTCATGAACATAATGTTGTTCCCTCAACTCTTCATCAATGCTTTAAATACGTTGATGATAAAGGACAAGTTCACAAGGAAGTTGCAGACCTTTATCCTTTCAAGGGCGTTGAAGCGTATTGCAACGATGCTCATATGTACAAGAAGGAATTTATGAAAGTGGTATTGGCCATGGATACTGAAGAAGATCAAGAAGCAGTACCCAATGATACTCTCATCATACCTGTCAAGGGGCGTGTTTCTCATCCTCAGTCTTCTAAACCACTGGCTATTCACTTGCCGGTTCAAGAAAAATCAGTTGATGCTGATCAAAATCAAAGGGAGCTCACCTCTTCTGAGCCACTTGTTATCGACTTACGTAGTAACAAGGACAAAAAGCAGCTCGCTTCTTCTGAGCCTCTTGTTGTTGATTTAACTCACAACAAAGAAAAAAGGGAGCTCACCTCTTCTGAGCCACTTGTTATAGACCTTCGTCGTAACAAGCCTCCTCCACGTTCTTCTTCTCCCCCTCTTGTAATCAATCTGACCAAGCCTACTAAGGCTAAAGGTCCTGCTGTAAATACAGATGTACATATCAATGAAAAAGCATCTACTTTTCAGTATACTGATGTTATTTATCATACTAAATACTATTTGGATATGTTAGATAGTTTTCAGTCATTTACAATGGGAGTTGTACAATCTCTTCAAACAGAAGTTTCATGTGAACACCCAAAAGATTCATATCGTATTGTTCCTGCTCGCAAGAAAGGTGAACGTCCAATACTTTTTAGTAAAAGACCGGAACAAAAATTTATCTACACGGATAATAGCAAAGTTAACGACACGGGACATCTTCAATTCCGTCGTTACAGTCAACAATCAAAAGACATTGTCCGAAAGATGGGTTACGACTTCAAAAGCGGCCTCAACTACGGTAAGGGAAGAAAAACTTCTCTCCGTACCGCGGTTCCACAAGGAAAGTCAGAAATGTATTACAGCAGGACCAAAAGAGGTCTCAGATATGCTTCTCCTCCGATGTTATCCCCAGCAGTCTCTGACTCTGATAGTAAAGAACGTTCTAATTCTTCTGATTCCAGGTCATGGGATTCTGATACCAGCGTCGGTGAAGTCCATCGTATAATCGTATCTTCCAATATGGTTTCTGCTGAACTCCCGGAAGGATATGATGAAGACATTGAAGAAAGTTCTGAAACAGATCCTTGGGCTCAACAGATGGATAATCAATGGGTACTCCGATTTGAACAAAGAGAACCTCCTACTGAAGATCAACTAGTTCAAATTGATGTAGAAGAAAGCGAGTCGCCTCGTCCTATCTTTATTAGCAAGAATCTTCCAGAAACAAATAAGCAAGAGCTGATTCTTCTTATTAAAGAATACATTGATGTCTTTGCTTGGAGTTACGAGGATATGCCAGGTTTAGATCCTAAGATTGCTACTCACAAACTGAACATTCTTCCCAATGCTAAACCAGTCAAACAGCAGCAACGGCGATTCAAGCCTGAAATAATGGACGCAATAGATGATGAAGTCAAGAAGCTTATTGCTTGTGGCTTTATTCGAGAAGAACAACATCCTGATTGGGTAGCCAATGTTGTTCCAGTCCTGAAGAAAATCGACAAAGTTCGAGTCTGCATTGACTTTCGGGATCTTAATGAAGCATGTCCGAAAGATGAATTCCCTCTCCCAATCACGGACGTTATGATTGACAACACCTGTGGGTTCGAGCGTATATCTTTTATGGATGGATTCTCTGGATATAATCAGATCAAGATGAATCCCGAAGATGAAAAACACACATCTTTTGCACTCCTCGGGGAGTCTATTGCTATACAGTAATGCCATTTGGTCTCAAGAACGCTGGTGCAACTTACCAACGGGCCATGAGTACCATTTTCAGAGAACATCTTCGCAAAATAGTCGAATGTTATGTTGATGATATAGCTGTCAAAAGTCATCTAAAAGAAGATCATATCCAAGATTTGAGAATAATCTTCAATATCATGCATCAACATCAGCTCAAGATGAATCCCACCAAGTCATTCTTGGGTGTCTCTAGTGGTAAGTTTCTCGGCTTCGTCATTACCTCTAAGGGTATATACGTGGATCCCGAGAAGATCAAAGCCATTCAAGAGATGTGTCCTCCATGCAACCTAAAAGAGCTACGAGGATTCCAAGGTCGACTTGCGTACATCAGGCGATTCATTTCGAACTTGTCTGGACGCTGCAGACCATTCACTCAGCTAATGAAGAAGGGTGTATCTTTTATTTGGACTGAAGAATGTCAACAAGCATTCGACGACATCAAACGATATCTCATGAACCCACCAGTTTTGGTGCCACCAATCTCAGGCATTCCATTCTTAATGTACGTCCGTGCTATGGATCATTCATTGGGTGCTTTACTCGCCCAAAAGAACAAAGAAGGTCACGAACAGGCCATCTACTATCTCAGTCGTACTATGATTGGTGCTGAACACCGTTATAGTCCGGTTGAAAAAGAATGTCTAGCTCTTATGTTCGCTGTTCAAAAGACAAGACATTACATCATTGGTCAAACCATTCATGTCATATCCCGGGTCAATCCTCTTCGGGTATTAATGAAGAAGCCTAGCACACTCAACTCTCGGCTTGCAACATGGGCCATCCTTCTAGCCCAATATGACATGGTGTATGTTCCTCAAAAATCTGTCAAAGGTCAAGCACTGGCGGATTTTTTGGCAGCTCATCCCGTACCAGAAACATCTAAGCTTTACGATGAAATTCCAGACGAGACGTTGGAAGTCAAGTTGATCTCTGAAGAATTTCCAACTTGGCATCTATTCTTTGATGGAGCATCCAGAATCGGACCCAATGGTGCTATTGTAGCAGGAGTTGGAGTCGTTCTCGTTTTCCCAGAAGGATCAACTATCCAAAGAGCCTACTCTCTAGACGAATCCTGTTCCAACAACATAGCAGAGTACAATGCTCTACTTATTGGTCTTCAATTAGCCAAGCAATTGAACGTCGAGTATCTCGAGGTCTACGGCGATTCTAAGCTGGTTATCAACTAGGTTAGAAGAACTTACAAGGTTCGTCATCAAGATCTGGTACCTTACTTTGAGGCAGCAATCTACATGGCTACATCGTTCAAAGCTTTCTTTATTGAATATGTACGCCGAGCTTGCAACACTGAAGCAGATGCCTTAGCCAATCTTGCAGCAGTCTTAGCTGTTCCCATCAGAAGACAACAAGTGGTGGTTATCTCTAATCGAGAATTATTTTGCGTAGAAAACAATCGTAATATCGAGTTCAGCAATTTTGCTGAAGTTAATGTTATCAATGAAGATTGGAGAACTCCTTTCATCGACTTCGTGGTTCATGACATACTCCCCGAAGATCTTAAGGAGGCTATAAGTATTCGACGAAGATCTCTACGATTCTACTACAATTAAACCACTAAGACTCTCTATCGACGGACTTATGACGGTCTTCTTCTACGCTGTTTAGCTGGTGAAGAGGCAAAACAAGTACTGCGTGAAGCTCACGATGGTGTTTACGGAGCACATCAGCCCGGTCCTAAACTACAGGATCGTATTCGAAGAATGGGTTATTACTGGCCCTCTATGGTATCTGATGCCATCGAATATGCAAGAAAATATCGAGCCTGTCAAAACCATACAGACTTCATTCATCAACCTTCGAAATTTCTACATCCGACAGCTGCTTCCTGGCCTTTCGAAGCTTGGGGTATGCATGTCATAGGTCCTATTAATCCCCCTTCTTCTAGAGGACATCGGTTCATTCTAGCAATAACAGACTACTTCTCTAAGTGGGCTGAAGCTATACCCTTGGCTGAAGTCAAGACCAGTAGTGTTATCAACTTCGTCAAACATCATGTCATTTATCGATTTGGTGTCCCCCGATGAATTATTCATGACAACGGACCACAATTCATCAGCCAGAAGTTTACCAGATTCTGTGATGATCACCGGATTGATAATGTCGCTTCGACTGCCTACAATCCTGCTGCTAATGGTTTAGCCGAAGCCTTCAACAAAACTATTATTAAGCTTCTCAAAAAGTTTGTATCTACCAACAAACGAAACTGGAGCGAGAAACTTGGCGAATGTCTATGGGCCTATCGAACTACGGTCCGCAATCCTACGAGTTTTACACCTTTCTCTTTGGTATATGGCTGTGAAGCTGTTCTTCCTCTGGAACTTCAAATTCCTTCTTTAAGGATTGCCATTGCTAACGAGCTCACTACAGAGAACAATGACCTTCTTCGACTTCAAGAATTGGAGGCGTTGGATGAAAAGCGATTAATGGCTCAACAACATATTGAGTTATATCAAGCCCGCATTTCCAAAACTTTCAACCGTAAAGTGAAGGTCAGAGCCTTTCAGCAAGGAGAACTTGTTTTAACAGTCAGACGTCCTATGACTATACCTCATATGAGCAAAGGCAAGTTCGACGCAAAGTGGGAAGGTCCATACGTTGTGAGCAAAGTCTTCTCAAATGGAGCGTATCAACTCTTAGAGCTAGATGGACGAATTGCAATGATGCCTATCAATGGCAAATTCCTTAAAAAGTACTATGTATAAATGTAAATGTTTGTAAATCATCAGACAAGTTCATGTTTATAAATAAAATTTTATTTAATCATGAATGATAGTACATGATATTAAGGAAGGTCACTATCATCCTTCTCTACATTTGGACGCGGACCACTACCGTCCTTTTCAAAAACACTGTCAGCAAAAGAGCCGAGAACCTCTTTGCTGGAGCCCACGAGGAACTTGCAGGCAGCCATCCTCATGGCTTCTTCTTCTTCAGTCCTTCCTGGTTCAAGCAGAAAGTCCAGGATGTCTCTCGGTGGCTTGGGTGCAGACGAACCTTCGCCTGCTTCTGCTTCCTTCGGCTGAATTGGATCAACATGACGTTCTTTAACGTCTTCTTCAACCTTCGGGACAAGCTCAGTCTTCTTGAGTGCATCTTCAGACGACATTTTTATGTTGAAAAGTGAAAGTGTTCATTCTTGTCAAATTTCTGTTCTATTTATAGACAGAGATTTCTCAAACAACGAAGCGACACATTCATCCGACGGTTCGTCCGTTCATTCATCATCTCTTGACGGTTCATCCATTCATTTAATTCATTTGACAGTTCGTCTGTTCATTACATTCATCCGACGGTTCATCCGTTCATTTAATTCACCGAACGGTTCGTCCGTTCATTCACATTCATCCGACGGTTCGCCCGTCCATTCATTATCACTTGACGATTTATCCGTTCGTTTTATCATTCGACGGTCTTTCCGTTCATCTCACATCTATATCAGCAACTTATCGTTTTCGATTAAGTTGTCAATTGAAATAATAGTATTCACTATATTCTGCCACGTCCATATTACCTCTGAGCAGATATGATGAATATAATTATTTTCTATAAGAAATATATCATGTCTTGCACCTCTGAATATATTTTCTATCTCTATTATTTATATCTAAATAAGATATGCAACAAATAATGGAGCCACAGCAAAATGTCTTTGATTTATCAAAATACGAGGCATTACATTACAAAGACACATCTACGACAAAAGATGCAAAAAGTTCTATTAAGAAGGAGGAATGATTAAATTGTCGATCTGCTGCTTCAGAGTCTGCAGCTCTTCTTCATGAGTGGATGTCACCCTCCTTCTAGCCTCTTCCATCCCGGCTTCTTCATCAAAGACGGGCATCTCTACAGTCCGGCGAGTGATCTCTGCACCATGAGTTGTATCGTATTCAGCCTTCTCTTGAATCAAGGCATTGAATTGATCAATCATAAGTTGATGATTAGCAGTTTCCTCTTCTAATTCTTGCTGAAGACGAGCAATTTCTGTTTTCAGTTTAGCAGTTCTCTGCCTTTTTCTTTCAGCCATTAAAGTTACTGATTCTAGCTTGGAATTGTATTCAGCAGACTTTGTGGAATAAGCCTCCAAAAGATTTTGAAGATTCATCCTTTCCATATCAGCTGCTTGGGCCATTCGCTCGAACTCAACCTGAACCAGAGATTCTATTTTCTTCTGTTAAGCTCCTTATATTTCTTTATGGAGACTTCTAACTCATCCAGTATATGCTCAAGGAGAGTAGCTTGAGCTTCGTCACCTTGTTCCCTTACAGCCCTCACCAAAAGAGAAGTTGGTTTTCTCACCATAAAGAAATCAGCTCCCTCTTTGTCTATTATTTTGTTGACAAGGGGTCTCAGCGACTCAAAGAAACATCTGGTGAATGATTGAACAACTTGTTGATTAATTGCCAGAGTCCCAGGAGTTGCAGCTACTCCTGTTGAAGATGAGACAGCAGGATGCTCGATTCTTTGTATTTGGATGGCAGGCTCTTTAAACAAAGGAGCCAGAGTGGAGCTATTCGCCCCTCCTGTTTGTTCCTCTGTAAAAGTAAAATTGTCAGTCGTTTGCCAATAATCAAGAAGATTAAATGAAGATAGTCCTACCTTGGTTTGATCCAGCAATAGGCTTATCCCCTGCAGGGATAGACTCCAGCTGAGCAGAAGTCACTTCAGCCGCAATAGCTTGGCTACTGCCCGCCTCAGAACCACAACATAAATGATGACTACTACTAATAACTACCGTCGTTATGGGTACTATAGCCAAGTCCGTCGGAGGTGTTGGAGCAGTCTCATGATCTACAGGAAATACAAATAAAGACATTAACTATCAATTTATTTTAAAGAAGATTGCTAATTTCATTTTATACCTTGAGGATCGGTGGTGGGAGTTTCTTCTGGAGCTTTTTCGTTTGCTGCTTCTTCTGGAGATATTTCTATCTCAGCATTCTCTTCAGGATTTACAGTATCAGCAACTTTTTCTGAAGACGCCTCCACTTCAATATCCTTTTTAGGATCTGAAGTATCATCGGCAGCAACAGGAGATGCATGCACTTTATCATCTTCTTCAATATCTTGTATGTAGTCATCAACATTTTCAGATGAAGAACTCTCCTCATCTTCGTCTTCTTCTGGTGCCTTCTCGCTGGTAGTCGCGGTTTGGTCACCATAATCACCCAGCGGACTGTAGATACAATCTTCTAAAGCTGCAATTACTTCGCGATCTTCTTCTTCGCGAAGGGTTCTCGGAGTAGGCGGAAGTTCAACAATCTGTAGCTGCTTTTCCCTTACTTCATCCACAGTACTTCCTCTAGGCCCTTCGGCCTCAGTTCCAGGAGCAAGATTTGTCCTTTGCTCGATATCCTCTCTATGTTCAGGACTAGGAGTCTTATTCCTATGACCTAGAACAGGAGTGGGAGATGGAAAGATTACTCCAGCTGCAGCATCCATTACCATGGAAGACGGGGCTCGATTCTTTCTCTGGGCCAGCTTCTTTCTTTTCAATGGCTTATCAGGACTCTCTATATTGACAGTTTCAACTTGCTTCTGCATGGAAGTTGGTGTTGTAACCTCCTCTTGTTGAGTTGACCCGGCCAGTTGCCGAGACTGAGATCGAGTAGTGATTCTTTCAGAAGAATGTTCTAAAATCAACTTCTTCTTTGCCGCTGGAGCAGGAGGCTCCTCTCTTCTCCTTTTCTTTGCAGGAGATTTACCTACTTTCAGTGAGATACGCATTGCTGCGTTTACTTCTTGAGGGAACATCATATCCCTCGAAACTTCCAAAGGAGCATCGGCTGGCTCGTGCACCTCATCATTTATAGGGATCGACAGAGAAAGTTTTCCTTTCTTCAATCTCGTCGAAGAAGCGAAACTATCTGCGAGATTAAAATTCTCGGCAAAAGTGTTCGCGGATATATAAAATACTGTATAAGTAAATAGCATCCTAGGACCATGAGTGCTATTTGTCGGCATCGAGAAGATGGCCTTCGTATCACGGGCATTATAGTAAGCCCAGGCTCGCGCCCCGTCTATCAGAAAACCCTTGCCTTGGAGGCAGGTGATTGCATTCCCCACATGGAATTGATCATATCCAAACTGTCGAGCAAATCGGCTGGGGAGGTATGGTTCTAAGTAACATTCCTCTTCGAACCGGTAAACCAGATGAGACGGTCGAATTATCTTCAACCATTCAAAGGCTGCACGGTTTAGAGGTTGCATTTTTGAATCCACCATGTTTGTTGGCATCTGATCATATCCAGCCGGGAGTGGAGCACAACAAAAGTTATATCCTCTATTCAAATTTAGAACATATCTGCACTCGCTCAAAGAAGTGTACTTCTATTTTCTATGAGAGTACCTTTGCAGAAAGCTGCCATCAACCGGTCCCATGCCAGGGTCCATTAAAGTGGGATAGTGAAGAAGCAACCATCCAAATAGATATGTGTATGGCAGTTCTAGGCGAGGGAACTCTTTATCTTCTTTTGCCTTCAGCATCAAATCAACATATAGACGAAGACTGGCATTTAACTTGCAGGTCATTGCTGACAACAGGTCCACTTTGTAGCCAAAGACTAACTTGACAGCGGCAAAAAGAACGCCGCGGTGAAAGCGATCCACAGCACTGGATCCGGGGACTACAAACCGCCGAAGCCAGTATGTCAGGAACCCTGCCAGTTGGGCTTCTTTTGACATGGGTCTATAACCCATTCTCAAGTAACTCTCCAGAGTGTCCCCTGTCTTTAAAGGAGGATACTCATGATCATCTTTCACTTGTTTATCAAAATTACCACTCTGTTCCATCAGCTTCATAACTTCTGTATTGCTCAAAGGTTTGAAGAAATTTGGATAGCATTTGTCGTTCTCCTTGGTCTTCTTCTCTTCTATGTGGTTGAGGAATAGATAGGGTAACCACTTCGAAGAATAGCAGGTGTTGACTGTAGCACTCTTATAAAACAGGGAGCAGATCTTGTAATGGCATAGCAGTTCCTCGAACACTGCTACCATTGCTGTATTTTCCTTTCTAAGTTTGTCCAACTCGTCATTAGTTGGTACATACTCTTCATATGGAGCGTCTGCCATTGGCAAGTACGAGATATATTTCATCTCGTGGAGTGCAAATCCAATTTCTCCACCAGGGGTCATAAAAGTTCCCGTTCTATAGTTGTATCTTTCAGCCAAGGCCAAGAACATGTGTGGATTGGGTACAAAACCATAAACAGTGGCGTGCACTGCTTGATACAGATTGATCTGTTGAAGTCTTTCTTCAAATGTTGTCAAAATCCAATTGGCAATACAGTTCCATCTCCTGTAATCTGGATTCACCAATCCAGTTAATCTAATATCCTGTTCGGGGTACTTCCCTTCAGCTTTCGTAAATCCATTTGCAAATATCGGTGTTCTGACAGGCATCAACATAGAGGAGTTCTCTAGGGGAATGCAACCTGGTCTCAAGCCTCTCAACAGGACACTGTATCTATCAGAGGAGCTGTAAAACATATCCTTCTTATTTGCCACCTTCTTCACAAAAATTTTCCCTGCACGGGCATCTTGGAAAAGAGTGATGTTCCACTCCATCTTTCTTGGGTAGCTCGCATGAGCGTACCGGGATAAAGGGAGACAACGGGCAATATCTGGAATGAAGAAAGATCTATCTTCCTGATGGACTATTCTTTCCTCCATCCTCGGCCTTGGTTGCGAGCTTTTCTCAAAAGCCTCACCAAATAAGAATAAAGGTTTCTTATGAATAACAGCGTCTGCTGATTCCAAGGGCTGTCCATTCATTAAACACAGTAGAGTCTCATTGTCTTGAGATATCAGAATCGCCTGGCGGGAGGTCGGTAGATCATACTGGGGATAATGTACATGGGAGAGATCCTCTTTATACTCAGACTCTGAAAGAGTTCCCTCAAAAGTTTCATACTCTGGATCTTCTCTCACATTAACTGCATCAAACAGAAGAAAGCAGAATTTAGTACAAGTCAAAGTCAAAAGATTCTGTCATCAGTTTGGGCAAAATCAGAATGCGCAACATCAGATTGCGCAGCATCAGTTTGCGCAAACATCAGACTGCGCGAACAAACAGCCATCAGTTTGCGCTGACTATCTCGCGTAAATCAACAGATTGCGCTGACATCTGCCAGCGCAATTCAACCGATTGCGCAGAAAGTTACTCTTCATAAAAATGGAGAGTTAACTGATTTGTGCAACCAGAACCCTAAAGAGGGTGGCGTATTTTGATCGTATCTCTAAAAAGAGATAGATTTTGAAGAACAGTGATATCAAAACCCTAAAAAGGGTTTTTGATAGCTCTCTACCTGACATTGCGGGGTGTACGGATTCATGACGAGAAGCTCGTCGTACAACTCTGTCTGATGACTCGGCCGGGGCCTTTCCCTTATCAGCTGCGGAGGATCGTCGGGGCGCCATGAAGCTCGTCGGAGAAAGAAGTCGGAGGTCGCTCGGAAATTTCTTTCTCTCAAACTCAAAGAAGGCAAAGTAAAGAAATGAAACAAAGAAGAGGACTATTTATAGTTTTCGAAAATGAAACGGCTGCCTCAGTTTGCGTCTAAAATTGTGGACAATTCCTCAGATTGCGCAGCCAGCTCATATCATGCGCAAATTGGTTCAAAATTTAAAATTCAAAGTATTTCGAAATTTTGAATAAAGTTCAACTTTCGAAAACTTTGAAGGGGGTCTTGTAGGTCCTAAAAAATTAAGTTGCATCAATCAACAAAGTCAAAGAATCAAGATATACATCATCCAAATGAACTGCGCAGACAATAGATTGTGCAGCTCTCAGATTGCGCATGCCAGATTGCGCAGACATCCGATTGCGCAAGGCTGACGTGGCAAGAGTCATCATTACCTGGCAACCAAATCAGATCTCTGACAACTGATAGCACGAATATCGAGGCGGCTGTTCGTTTAATCGTGCAGCACGGCGCTCGAGGACAGCTGGCAGCGCAATCTGTGTTGGCGCAATTCATTTCATGCGCAAATGAAGTCGGCGCAAACCAAAGTCTGCGCAGTTCAATGTGCGCGTTCTACCAGTATAAATGATAAAGTACACGTGGCATTCATGCCATCAATTGCTCATTTCGTGGCAACTGCTTATGCACGATCATGCGCATTTCAATCAAATGATGCCATGTGTTCCAGACAGTTAACCCATGATCCAGCAACTGCCTGTGCAGTCCATGGCTGCGCAATCCATCATGCGCAGTCCAGAATAACTAAAAGTTAGTTATTTCTCAGAACTCTATAAATAGAGTTTCAAGTCTTCATTCAAAGGGATCACGAATCAATAATCAGAGATCAGAGAGTTCAGGAGTTCTTGCCCAAGTGCTGCTGCATTCTTCCGAGACTTTTGCCTTCAACTTTCGAGGCTTTCTGCCTTCAATTCCAGAGTTGTTTTCAACTTCAGAGGCTTCGTCTTCAAAGTTCACATCGTCCAAGGGATAAAGCAATCGTCATCTAGATTGGATTTCTAAAGTTGTACCATTCCCAGAATTCAAATTGTAATCTTTTACAAAGTTTGTATCAATAAAGTTCTTCAACTTTTGTTTTTGCAAACAAAGGCCCGGTAGTCAATACACAACCGGACTGTACCATCCTTCTTAGGCACAAAAAGCACTGGCACTCCTCATGGAGAAGCACTGGATCGAATGAAACCCTTTTTCAACAGGTCAACAATCTGCTCTTTCATCTCTACGGCCTCCTTGGGATTCACTCTATAGTAAGCCCGGAATACTGGTGATGAATCCGGTACTAAATCTATAGTGAACTCCACATCTCTGTCAGGCAGAAGCCCTGGAAGATCCTCTGGGAATACATCCATAAACTCCCTAATGATAGGGTGTGGCGGTGCTGCGTCCCCAACTGTCGTACAACAGTTCGGCTCTAGGCTGATCTTCGGCCCTGTCCTCCTGACACTGAATGGTGCTATGCCTGGGGGACTGAACAAAATACTACCCTCATGATAGTCTATAGATGCATGGGCATAGCTAAGCCAGTCCATCCCCAATATGATATCATAACCGGGGAGTGGCATCACAAAGAAACGTCCCCTGAACTCTCTCCCGGCTATAAAAATAGAACACCTATAGATAGATCTAATAGGCACTGGTCCTCCTTCCGTCATCACTCTACTAATCTCCGCAGTAGGTGTAGCTACTAGATGGTGTTTATGCATAAACTCTAATGATAGGAAGCTATGAGATGCACCAGAATCAAACAAACATAGAGCTAGAAAAGTATACAAATAAACATGACCTGTGATGACGTCAGCTAAGTAATCTGGCTCTGAAACCTGCTCCGGCTCCGGCTCCGGCTCAAGAGCTAGACTATAAACCTTTCCCTAAGGTCCCTTCTGCTGCTGCAGATGCTGCCCAAATCTCTGCTGCTGAGTCAGGAGTGGTCCTCTAGTCTTCGCTACTGGGCACTCTCGAAGCTGATGGGTGGGAGACCCACAAGCCAAACACTGACCCAACCTCTTCCTACAGACGAAAGAGTCATGGCCTACCCTCTTGCAGAAAGTACACAAGGTTCCTTTCTGCTGCTGCTGCTGATGCCGGGGTCCCGGGGCTCTAACTGGCGGGATCTGATGATGTGGTGTAGGGGGACGATAAGTCTGCTGGTGTGGCGTCGGTGCTCTCTGCTGGAAAGCCTGACGCTTGGACGGTCCCTCGAGGTGTATAGAAGTCGGCCTCTTGCTAGACAGAAGACGCTCCTCGATGCTCCGGGCTAACTCTAGGCTCTGGTAGTAGTCAGTCATACCGTTTGCCACTATAAGAATGTCGATGTCTGGAACTAGACCATGGCAAAACCTACGGGTCATCTCCTCTGGATCTGCAACCAGACTAGGAGCGAAACGGCTCAGGCGACTAAACTCTGCCGCATACTCATCAACAGAACGGTTCCCCTACTGGATGTTCTGGAATCGTAGCCCCATGGCTACTCTAGCAGTGGTCGAGAAGAATTTCTTCTTGAACTGGGTCTTGAACTAATCCCAAGTGGCTCTCCCTCTCGCAAACAACGGCTCATTCCGGAACCAGACTCCTGCCAAGTCTATCAGCAGAAATTCTGCTGCCTCGACCTGGAGGTCACCCGGCATCCTAACTCCTAGGAGCTTCCTCTCCACCGAGTCTAGCCAGTCATCTGCTACTACTATACCCTCAGTCCCTGAGAACTCCTTGGGATTCAGACCCATGAAGTCCTTGATCGTTCCCGCTCTCTGCCGTGGCTCTACAGGTGGTAGGACCACGGGACGTTCCTCAGAACGCTCCATGCTTTGGCGGAGTAGGGCAGTCTGCTCCTGATGGGTTGTTAGGAACCCCTGGATCATAGTGAGCAGCTGGTTCCCGTCGAGTGTGACGAAAGCCTGGGTAGGTATAGTGATAGGGGGTGGTGGAAGTATTGGGTCCTGCTGGGCCTGTGATGTGGAAGATGGTGGAGGCATCTGGGTCTGTGGATCTGTGGAGTGGAGGAATGTGGTAGGTGGAGGTGGGGGTGTATCAGTCAACTGGTCAGCTGACTGGATATGGAGTGCGCCATTCTCAGGTGTAAAAGACTGGGATGAACGAGTAAGCACCATCTAATTACAATAAAAAGGACTTATAAGGACTTGTTTAAAGTAAGCAATCATAGGCAAGAAAATCTAATTATAATAGCAAGCATGTAATGTTTTTCATATGTTGCAATCCTAGCATTCCTCTAGGTGTTCTAAGCGTCATTCCTAATATTGTCTAATTACCTTAAGTTCCTAATTGCAGGCATGCTTGGTGTCACCCTCATTTCCCGGATTTTCCGTATTTCGTATTTATACTCGTATCTAGATTTTAGCATGTATTTTTATTTTTCTCAACTTGTGGAATTTCGATATTTCTCGTATTTTGGGTTTTGTCATGGTTCGGTTTTAATTGGATTGGTTTGGTTTGGTTTGGTTTATGTGCATTGGAACATCTTAGCCTATGCTCCACCCTCAACATACCACATCCCACCCTCTTTAAAACTCTACCAACTTTTTCTCTCTCCTCATAACCTCCATTAATTTCTTCTTCTCCTTCCTCTACACAACACTCTTCTCCTTCCTCCACACAACACCCACCCATAGGCAAGTGCACCTTGCCACCACATGAGAACCCTCTTTTATTTGTCCATTTGCTAGATTAGGACTTGGTGATCAACATTAGAACTTGGTATTTTGTGGTTTGGAGTCTCCATTGTTCTAGATCGAAGTTTTCTCCATTTTTGGTTTTGTATGGTTTTGATCTATTTAAGTTGGATTTTTATGGGTTTTGATGTTTCCATGTGGAAGAGAGTTCAATTCCACCCTGGTTAGAACTTTGGAAATCTGGATTTGGAGTTCGGATGGCCAAGTTGTGATGCCTTGAAGTTTTGGAGCCATTGGAGCTTCTTCTCAGCCATGGAGAAGAAGACCCAGACCCTGCGTGCGTGTTTTTATGCGTACGCAGCTCTCTGCTTGCGTGGTTTTGCACGTACGCAGCTCTCTGGCGTGCGTGACTTTTCACGTATGTCGCTCTCTGGCGTGCGTGACTTTTCACGTATGCCGCTCCCTGCGTGCGTGGCTTTTCACGTATGCCGCTCCCTGCGTGCGTGACTTTTCACGTACGCAGCTCTCCTGCGTGCGTGACTTTTTACGTATGCCGCTCCCTGCGTGCGTGACTTTTCACGTATGCCGCCCCCTGCGTGCGTGACTTTTCACGTACGCAGCTCTCCTACATGCGTGACTTTTCACGTATGCGGCTCCCTGCGTGCGTGACTTTTCACGTATGCAGCTCTCCTGCTTGCGTGACTTTTCATGTACGCAGCTCTCTTGCGTGCGTGACTTTTTCTCTCCTGCTTGCGTGACTTTTCACGTGCGCAGCTCTCTTACGTGCGTGACTTTTCCTCTCCTGCGTGCGTGACTTTTTACGTACGCAGCTCTCTTGCGTGCGTGACTTTTCACGTATGTAGCTCTCCTGCGTGCGTGACTTTTCACGTATGCAGCTCTCCTGCGTGCGTGTCTTGTGCGTACGCTGCACCCCTGACCCCTTGCTTAACCCATTGGCTCTTGGAGTTTTGGTCTTATTTCTTTAAGCTTGGCTCTTCTATAGCCCTGTATATTGATATTTTATTAGATAATTTACGCCGATTTTATATCCTTACGCCTTTTTTCAGGAACTTGATTTTACTTGATATGTTTGGAATGACTATTGTACATGGCATGGTATGACAAGGAACTATCATAACACGACAGTGATCCGTAGTGGTGCACTCCTGACATGACCAACCTGACTTGATAGTGGCCCGTGGCGGCGCACTCCTGACTTGTAGCATGACTTGATAACTTAACGCTGTTGCGACGGCTAACTAACTTGACCTGCCTTGACACCGTAGGTAGTTCTTCTTGCTTGCTTGTTAAATCCACTTGTCCTGTCTTGCATCATGTCTAGGAGGGGACTCCTGAGTACCACGGTCAGGAGTACCTACTAAAATGGATTAAGGCTAATAACTAGAATAACACAGTAGTCATGAAGAGATGACACAGCTACAGGCAATCCCGTTACCTGGGTGCTTCAGGAATTTGTAGCCTGCCGTCGAGTAGGGCGCATTTCCAGCACACTGTCAGGTGTTGCACCCTCTAAGTCACTTAAGGGTACATGCGTCTCCTGGACGATGTACCCACCTGAATTCAACCCTAATCTTTCGTCCTGGATAACCTGGATGGTCTGCAGGGCTTGTGGCTGTGGAACAATCTCATTGCATCTTGTTAGTAATTAGGCCTGTGATAACCCTAGTTAGTTAAAGTAGTAAGCCGTAGGATCTGCTTGGCCGTGATTGATTGAATGAAGTATAACCAGTCTAGTCATGTCTTGATCCCATGCAAGATTGCTTCCTGTCTTGATTACTTACATTACTTATCTTGCCGATAAATGGTGGGAAACCAAGCTCTGTTCAGATGAAGGGTTACAACCCCGGTCCTTGTTTGGTTTACGGGTTGTAACCTGGCTATCGGAATAGTTCCATGGTTATCTCGTCGTATATCATCCTGGCATGTTTTCGTAATTCTAGTCTTAATATTATATTTTTCTTGTGCTGGTTGCTGGCTTTTGTTCTTATTTCGTGGCCCCCTTGTGGCACTTGCTCTTTCTGGGGTTGATCCAGCTGGTTTTGTGTGGCCAGATTTCAGAGCAGCTCCCGAGGATCTACCAAGCTTCCAGCCCAATGGTGGCGACTAGAAGGAACCCGGGCTACGAGTGGGTTTTCTATTTTGTTTCGCTCACTCTATTGTAAAGTTATTCTTTTGAGGCGTTTAGCCGACGAGCACCTGTTAGCTCGATGCACTTTTACTTACTGTCTGCCTACGGGCTGTAACATGATTAACAAATCCTTGGGTTGATCATGTACGACTAAACTCTTGCTAGTCCTAACATTTTGTACGACTAGCTTCATGATCAGCTGAATATGTAATATTTGGGACGCCTTATTATTGTATATTTAATGATCATACATCTTGTGACCTTACTTACTTGCTATGATTGAGACATTAGGCTTGTTCATGGCCATAAGAGACTGTTGGCTTGTAGAAAACCCTCATATTTCTAGACAGCCGTGACCGTATATCGAGGTGGTTTCCATTTCAATATACGTAGCTGGCTATGTCCGCCCCCGCTCTCCAGTATTCTGGTTCTGGGGCGTGACACTTGGTACAATAACGTAACCAAACAATTTAGTCAGGACCTGCATGGGCCACCACTAAAAATATGTCACGACCCGCTACCCAAATTGTTGTGTCAGGCCAAGTCATGCCCAGCCTACGTTTGAGATAAAACGTAGTAAGCTGTTCTAAAGACAACAAGATAAGACTAAATGTGCTAACAGTTCTATAAGTGAATAAAAGTCATAAAATGCTCCAAACATAAAAGTCGTCTCATATAGTAAAATGTCCAAGTACAAGTCTGAAATGTAAAACTGGATACATGTCCAGTTACAAAACACGTAGTCTAATACATGACTACTCTCAAAAGTCTAAAGCAAAAAGACAACTAGGCGAGGTTTCCCGCAGGAACATCCTCGTAAAGCAAAGTCGGGTCCTCGGCAGTATCTCCATAGTATGTGTCGCAGAGTAACTCCTCCTCAGTAAGGACACCTACAACGTTATCCTGTCAGGACGGGAGCAAGTACTGATTCTAGCAAACTAAATATACTAAGCATGAACAAGAATGTAATAAACTGGAATCATGACATATCATGGTTTAATTGGTTTTTAGAAATGACAACATATAGTTTAAAAGTTTAAAACTGTAGCATGTACGTGAATCGGTCAATAGGTGTATAGGATGTACAGCGGCATATATCAAGTTTTTCTGGCATGCACATACGTGCACGAACGGCATCGGTGTATATCCATACACAAACGCGGGATCAGAACATACGGCAATGTCACATATAGAATGTCACCGAGCGCGGTAAATACATACGGAAAAGGGGGTCATGTTTACGTACAATACTAACAGTTTCCCCTTAACCCGTTATTTAAACATGTGAGAGATATGAGATACTGTCTAAACATGGTAGAGACTAAAAGTAATACAGCATGTAAAGTTCTAACTTGCTACCCCAAGGATCAGCATTTAACATGGTTGGTAAATCGCAGTTTATTGTTATAGCAGTATGTAAAGTTCGTAGAAAGTACTTGCCTCTAGCAAAGCAAAGCAAAGCAAGCTGCGATAAAAGTGTTATAGATGTCCGGTAACTCGTCACTGTAGAAATAAATATATAAACTTAGTTTTTATACTAAGCTAAAACACTAAGACACTAATTTGTGAAACACGACTTGTGACTGGGCACCTAGCCAAAATGATGACTTTGGCATAGGAGACCAATGTGGGGTGACATACTACTTTAACTAACTTTCCAGGGTCTTTACACTAGTGAGGGGTGAGGTTCACTACGGCTAAAACTCAAATAACACAAAAAGTTACAAGTCGTAATAAATCAATAAATAAATCAAATGACCATTGTGTTATAACAATTTTTGAGATAGACAAAAAGCTTAATTTTATATAAAACAAAGTACCAAAATGATCCTTTTTAATTATAAAAATTTATTATAATTTTTCTGGAATTTATTAACCAGTACAAGTATTTTATAAAAATCAGTTTTCCTAAGTATACAGAAAATGAGTTTTGGTTTCATATGCCAAACTAGTGGCAAAACTATAAATTAAATACTATAAAAATTATACTAAATTAGCTAAATTAACATAGTATCTAAATACTATTTTTCCAGAATTTTAACAGTACTTTAAGTATTTTTAGAAAATCATAAACAACATTGCACACAATTGAAATTAAAAATAATTAATTATCTGCGTATTTTGTCCATGTATATAATTTGAACCAAAGTTCAAATACAGGACACAAGGCCATGAATCAAGTCCAATATGACTTGTACAGGTCTTGAATGTGTGAAAACACATTTGGGCCCAAAAACCCATGCTAGGCTTGGACACCAAATGGTTGCAGTAATTTAAATACACTAAAATACAAATTGGTAAAAGTGCAAAATAAATATTATTATTTTAATAAGATAAAATTATACAAAATGAATATATACATACATATGTTAAATATATATATATATATATATATATATATATATATATATATATATATATATATATATATATATATATATATATATATATATATGAGGAAGGATAGGCATCCCCACAATTTTTGTATCCCCATGCATCCCCATGTTCACATCCGTTGGATGTGCTTTAAGTCATCTAATCTTAACCATCGGTAAATCAGCGGTCAAGATTAGATGACTTAAAGCACCATCCAACGGTGCAAATAGGAGGGATGCATGGGGATGCAAAAAGTGTGGGGATCTTGATCCTTCCTCTATATATATATATATATATATATATATATATATATATATATATATATATATATATATATATATATATATGAAAATACTTAATTATATGAAAATACTTAATTATAAAGTATATATACATATACAAATATTGTATACATATATATATATATTAATATATATATATAATAATATATATACACATGGAAATATATACATATATACATATATGTATATAAATACAAATATACATATATAAAAATTTACTAACTATAAAAATATATATACATATATAAAATACTGCCAATATACAGTATATACATATATATATATATATATATATATATATATATATATATATATATATATATATATATATATATATATGTATATATAAATAATAGAAAACAGAAAAAGAAAAAGGAAAAGAAAAAGAAATAAGTGCAGTAAGGGGGGCTCGAGCCCGAGCCAGAGCGCGCGGGGGGGAGGGGGGTTAGGCTAGGTCGGGCTGGCCAGGGGGTCAGCCCGACGGTTGTGTTAGAGTTAGGGTTTAGTTTAGTTTTATTTAGGTTTTGAATTAATTAATAAATATAAAAAAATAAAGTCGATCCTGTGTCCGGACAGTTAGGGACACAGGATTTTACGTGTTCGTGCTATGCACGACACGCACGAACACCAATTCACATGTCCAAACACTGGACTAGTGTTCCCGTGTCCTGGCGAACCACGTACGTGGATTCGGGACACGGACGACACGAAATGAGCTCTGTTACTCACGTGTCCGGCGTCGAAGGGGGAATTCGAGGGTGCTGGCGGGCGGAGGAGCGGTCGGGACGGTGGCGCTCGGGTGGCGACGCGTTCGTCTTAGCCGGGCGCGTCGAATGGTGGTGGTCGAAGGCGACGACGTCAACTGTGGAGGCTGGACGGGGAAGTTCGTCGGAGCTAGGGCTACGGCGTACTGGAAATGGAGGAGACGGGGGTTTTAGGTGGTCGTGGTGGTGTTTTAGGGTTAGGGCTAGGTCTGGAGAAGAAGGGGGGTTTATAGGCGGGTTAGGGCGGTGGATCGGCCGGGAAAGGCGGGGAAAAGTGGGTCGGTGGTCGTCGTCGGCGTGGCAGTCGGCCAGCCGAGTCGTCGGGGGTGGGTGAAAGGGGATTTAATATTAAGGTCCTCCTAGTTTTAGGATTTACAGTTAGGTCCTCCCAGTTTTAAATGCAAATTAGAATTTGCATCCCATAATTAAAACAAATAATTAATTACAAACTGACTTCTAAACAATTTAGAAAATTACAAACAGATATTAAAACAATTTAGAAAATTGCAAAATGATATTTTTAATATATAAAACTCATTTAAAATTCATTAAAAATTCTAGAAAAATTCCTAAAAATCTAAATAATTATTTTAAGGCTAAATTTGATACTAACAATTAATAAACACTAATTAAATAAAATTTTGAAAAATAGGGGCTTACACCATCCTCCGAAACAGAGGTACCAGCCGTCCACGGTGCACTGCCAGATCCATCAAACAAGTAAAGTACACCATAACTAGCGTGAACAGGTAAGGGGACAATGGGTCACCTTACCGGATCCCACGGTTGCTCTGGAAGTGCCCATAAGGAATACCAAGGATGAGAACAGAGAAAGTGGGGGACGTAATGCACTCCCTGATCATCTCAACCCAGTGATCCGCGAATCCCATGGCAGACATCAAATGACAAAGGAAGTCACGATTGACCATGTCATATGCCTTCCTCAGGTCCAGTTTTACACAGGCTTTCTCCCCTCCCGGTCTGCTGAATCCCCTCACTATCTCATGCGCCAGGAGGCTGTGCTCAGCGATCGACCTCCCCTTGATGAACGCAGCCTGATTCGGGGAAACCAAGTCCTGCATGATCCCCTCCATCCGCCGGCACATAAGGTGCGTAATTATCTTATAAAGATAATTACAACACGTAATGGGTCTGAAATCTGCCAAAGCTGTCGCTCCCTCCTTCTTTGGCACTAAGGTCAGGAAAGTGTGATTAAGCTCTTTCAGAAGCTTCCTTTTGGTAAAAAATTTCTAGACCACCTCCACGACCTGATGCTTCAGAATGTCCCAATGACGTTTGAAAAAACCACTGCTGAAGCCATCCGGACCAGGAGCTTTGTTGGGATCCGCCGCCTTGATAATAGATTCTACCTCCTCCAATGTAACAGGGGCAAAAAGAATGTTATTCCCATATGGGGTCACCAATCTCTTCGTAACAACCTCTAGGAACACGGAAAGGTAGTCAGTCTGGAAATGTAACTCAGAGTAGTACCTGACAGCTTCGCCCTGGATCTCAGTCGACGTCCCCACCAGAGTGCCATCAGCATCAAGCAGCTGGGAGATGTGATTCCTATTCTGCCTGGTCCGGATAACATCATAAAAGAACTTGGAGCAACGGTCGCCATCTTTCAGCCAGGAACATTTGGCTCGCTAAGCCGAGCTAATCTCCTTCTGCAGCCTCAGGATATTGACTTCACCGATCAGTTCCTTCTCTCTAGCCGCCAGGTCCCCATTCAGCATGTCAGCTTGCATATCCTGCTGCAGGGTCCGCAACTCCACCTCCTTATCTTCTAAGGTGGACTTGGGCAACCCCTTCACCCAACTCCTAAGGGTTCTCTTCGTGGCCTTGAGACGACGGACCAAGCAGAATTGGGCCGTCCCCTCTTGCCCGCTAGTAAGCCCCTCCGTAACAGCCTCCAGGTAGCCCTCTGATAGATACCAACTGTTGTTATATCTGAACGGGCGAGACTTCCCAGGAGACCGAGCCGTGAAGCCAACCCGGATAGGAGAGTGGTTGCTAGTCCCAGCTGCCAGACCCTCAGCCGAAGAGTTGGGAAAGTGACGGAACCACTCCCCATTGCCCAGGACTCGATCAAGCTGACAAGCAACCCTGTTATGGGAAGCTTTGTTGTGCCAAGTCCAGATGAAGCCGGAGCGAGTCAATCCCCGAAGCCCCGCAAGCAGGAGACATCTCTGGAAATCATAAAGGATAGAATCTGGGACCAGGCAACCTCCCAGCTTCTCCCCGTGGTGCAGAAGGGCATTGAAGTCCCCGATAAAGAGTAGAGGAAGGCACGACGAGTCAGCAACAGATGAAACACGGGAGATGTCGCTCCATAAGGACTCTCGTCTCCTTCTGCCATTATGTCCGTAGACAGCCTCCAGCAAGAACCGGAAGCCACCCTTGTTCACGAAGGAGATGACAATCAACTGCTCCGTCATCAAAATCAAGTCATCATCCCAACTCTTCAAGTTCCATCGAACCCAAATCCTGGCCATATCACAAAGAGCCAGGTTGTGCAGTTGGGTCCATGGAGCAGTAGTCCGTCGAGTAAGAGTCTTCTCACCTTTGATTTTGGATTCTAATATAACAGAAATGTCATATTTCTCTCTGTGGAGCACCCCACAAATCTCTCTCCACCTCCCTAGCGAACACGCCCCCTCACATTCCAGGCGATAATGGCCATTAATTAATGAGAAGTGGGGTCCCCAGTGAAATCTTCCGGTTCGGCACCTGGGGCAGGGTGCCACAACCGTCGCTAACGAATCCTCCTCCATCCCAGCCGGAGCCGCCTGTTGGGGGGCGACCTGAGATAGAACCAACGCCCAGGCAGGGTTGTCAACACAAACCGCCTCCTCTCTGTCTGTAGCAAGTCCCGTCGCCGTGGAAGGGCCATCTCTCAACAGGCCAACAGCACGCCTCTTCCTACAGTAGACCTGCCCTCCAGATGATCCGCCCTCTCCTCTTGCATCAATCTCCGACGCTACCATGCCTCTAGTGACTATACTACTCAGCCCCTGGAAAGTGGACTTCGCCCCGCCCGTGGAAGCAAGCTGGGTAGATACAACGAGGCTCAAACCACCATCACTCACAGGATGAGTATCCTCCCCTTCTAAGACCTCCTCTACGCTATCATCTCGGAAATCCATATCGCAGGGGGCTTCTGGAGCCGTACTCGGGTGCTCCACCGGAGTTCCAACCCCCGAACATGCACTGGCCAGATGTCCGAAGCAGGAGCAACGTGAACAGGTAGGTGGGACCCACTCATACTCTACCTTCTGGGTGAGCACCTCCCCAGAAGGGATCTCATATTCCACCATCTTTGGGAGCTCCCCCCTGCCCGAATCTCCACAAAGATCCTAGCGTACATCAACCGCGTCCGAAAAGCAGTAGCTTCATCTGCCTTGATCGGGGTACCCACCACGCTGGCCAGCCTCATCAACAAAGGTATGCTCCAGAACCGGACCGGAAACTCAGGGAATCGAATCCATACTGGGATGGCATTCAGGACTTCCCTCTCACAACGCAGCTCCGGGGTCCACTCCTTGAGAATGATCAGTCGGCCATCAAACGTCCATGGGCCGCCTTGGAGGATCCTAGCGACATCCTCCGCCAGTCCGAACTTCACATAATAGAAGCCATTTTCGCGAGCGAAGAACTCCATACTCCCTTTTGGCTGCCAGACGCACGCAGCATAGCCCCGGATCTGCCCATAGAAGGGCTTATTGCCCAAGACATATAGGACGAGGGTATTCTCCCATTATGCCGTCACCTTCTGGATCTCCTCCGCAGGAAACGAGGCCCGAAAATCCCTTCCTGCCTTGATCGGCGGGACGTACTCCATCGATGTAGGGGTTTTCGGTCCCCCAGATTTACAGATCTCAGCCCAGGACCGACCAGTAGGCCGAGGGGGGGCCCCAAGAGGCCTCGGGGCAATCACCGGGCGCGAAGTCTCAGATCCCTGAGCATCCAGATCCACCACCTTACTCTTTCCCTTGTCCGCCGCCGTCGCCTTAGGCCGCCAACCCACCGATCTCCCAGCAGGCATCCCCTGACCCCGGCCAGATGGCCGAGACCCGGACCCGTTCGGACGGCTATTAGGAGGGCGCACCCTAACCTGACCCTGTCCGCCTCCCGTCTTCCCTCCGGACTTCACCACGCGACGGCGTGTAACCGTCGTCCATCCTCCCTCCTCCGTTTGGTTCCCCAGCGATCCTGAACCCGCACCGAATTTAAAGATCGGATCCATGTGGCCATCCCTCAACGAATCCGACCCCCCCGTCACCGCGTAGAGTACACCCGACCCCCCGCCCATAGACCCCCCCCCCCCCCCCCCTCCGCCTGGGGGGGTCGTCGACCACCTAGGGGGGTCCACCCAACCCCCCCGTTCTCCCGCTCCTCCCCCCACCGTTTGGGCCCGCCCTTCGCCGCCGAGGCACGAACCCCGCCGGCCAGGGGGTCCGACGGCCGCGGGGGCGGCCCGCGCGGATGCCCTAGGTTTCCCGAGTCGCCAGCACTTTTCTCCCGAGCCATATATATATATATATATATATATATATATATATATATATATATATATATATATATTGCGTAAAAGCTACAGTCAATCACAAGTTGAGACTTGGGGCCCAAACAATGTTTCCATAGGCGCTGCACAAATCACAGGTGGAAACCAGACTAGGCTTCTCAAACATGATTTTGCCAATTTACATCTTTTGTTAGTCTTCTCAAAACAATTACAAATAATTTTTACCATTAACATTTTGATACTTCAAAAGTTACCAAGTACAATTTCATCATCTTCTTCTCTCTTCCACGTGTAGATAGCTGGGCATATGTTAGCCAACAAGAGAGACCGATTTTTCAAACTCGGCCAGTTGATCATCATCAGATCTCTCCTCTTCAAGCAATAAATCAGCATGGTCCATCCCATGCCATCTACAACACTCGGGTGAGGAGCAAAGTTCCAGTGTCTAGTATATAGAGTACGGCCTATAGAGTACACGAAGGTGATGCACATTGAAAACCACTTATAGACTAGTAATTACTACAACAATTCCAGTATGAGCGGTCTACCAGCATAGCATCAAGCTACAGCAGCATAAGCCTTGGGCATCAGACGCAAAATCAAGGGGTGTCTGCAGCTTCAAAAAGAAGATCTGAAGGTACTTTGAGGATTATGTGTTGTTTCTCCCATCCTGCTTCTTCCAACTGTCTTAGAAAACCAGGAAATCCTTCTTCCAATTCCAGGAGGCTCTCCTCAAGCATACTTAAGACATGATCTGGCGACATCTTGCGATGCTCATGGAGCCAATGTGCCTGCCAGAGACTTTTCAAGACCGATAAGCTTGTAGCTCCCACCTGAACCACAATTTTAATCTAGAATATCAATTTATCCCTAATGATAAATGGCAAACTTAGATTAGTTCAACTGAGGAACCTTAAATGTAACAAGGTAGTTGACCACTTTCGACCTTTGCTGGTTCACAAAAAGAATATACTTCTCATTCCTATATAACTTTAGAAGTGTCTTCACCTGTTCCAACCAGTACACAATTTCATTATTGATAGATAAGAAAAGAGGCTTTACATCTCATTGGCTAACGAGGATATAATTATCACACCTCCCACTCATCACAAGCCACTGGTTTTGTCCAAGATAAACAGAGAACTTTTGTACACCATGAAAGTGAATTGACAAACAATTTTACGTTAAGTGATTATATCAGGGAAAATTAAACTTCATCCAATTTAACAAAACTGAGCACACTTAGCAAGTACTATTGATTTTTTTTTGCAAGAGTTTATTGTGTCCCTGAGTAATCTTCTACGTTCTTCATGCAATATTGTTTCGAGAGAGAAAAAAGTGAAAGAATGTGAGCAGTAAAGCTACGTAAGCTTGTAAGAGATGAAGAATCAACAGATGCTAGTATTCACCTCCTCCATGCACTAAAGTTCAGACTTAAGACTTGAAATGGAAGCACAACTGAAGTATACCGTGTGACTGGAGCCTTCCATACCAATCATTTTCTCCATGGATACACCATAAGTAACTTGTGGATGAGCAAATTTTTCCCAAGATAAAATGTTTTCTTGTTTGTTGCAATCAACATAACCTATATCAGAAAAATAAACTAGAATGATATTAAGATATTTAGAAGTACATGTCTAAGGCCATCTCCACTGGGAATTTCTAAAATTGGGTTTCTATCCTACTTGTCATTGTACTTCAAAAAAAAAAAAAATCCAAGTTGGTAGAGTTTCTACAAAGAAATTGCACATGAAAAGAAACACTCTCCAATGGTTCTCCATTTATATCCTATGTGGCAAAGAATAAAAGGATCAATTTAATGATGTAGGGCCCTATATTAATTGCTATGGGAGATGAGAGTTTCTACATGTAGAAACCCTCATAGAAATTCTCCATCCTACATCACCGCCACATAGGATGGAAATTGAGATAGAAATCATGGATGGAGAAGTTTTTTTTTCCCTTCTAAAAAGTATTTCTACCATAGAAATAAGGGAGATAGAAACCCCCATTGGAGATGGCCTAATCAAGAGATGGTTGAGAACTGCACCAGGAACTGTTTGGTGCATGACATGTGATCTCACAAGCAACCGGGCACGTTTGAGGTTTATCTGCCAGAAGAAGGTAAGAAAATCATCATTCAAGTCTTCTCCCGTCAAAATTGGGTATATTCAGCATATATCATAAGCAAAGTGTCAGAACTTTCACAGGAATAAAGTTACAAATATCCTTTTTATGCAGTAATATGTGGTTTAAAAGAAGAATGACTCCCGAATTTCAGAATCTATAACTGAACTACCACATAGTATGCAGTTTCAGAAACAAACAATAAAAACTACTTCGAAAACTGCAGACAATGAAATAAATTTATAATGCTTTTGCTTCGAGCTTATCGTACGGAGGCAAAGTAGTACTCATCAGTTGTGACATTTCTGCTGCCTAAACTCGGTTATTGCAGTTTGACATGCCATTGTGGTGCTAACAAGAACTTCTCATGGGTACTGAAAATAGTATTTGCCGCTACAAGAAAACCCCACAAGTTCCAAAATCCCAACCAAGGTCAAATAAGAAATTTGAAAAATGGCACCCCTACTTTTTTTACTCAAGATAAAGGCTTTGCTAATGTTAGAGAGTCGATGGCCCTTCAAAATCTGAAGGAATGAAAGGATTCAATTATTCATTACTCATTAGCCAAGCCCAAAATTTTGGGATGAAGGCATTTCTGTTGTCAATATTGTAGTAAACAAAACCTAGGAACTGAAAATCGTAAACCAAAGGAAACATATTTATTTCAAGTGAAAGTTAGCATGACATTTGATGCTTATTGAACAGTCCACTTGCATCCTGGATGACAAACACTATACCAGTGTTTATCACCGTCAATTGTGTGGGTAGGTGGGTGGGGTGAGAGTTGGGAAAAATTAACATGAAACTCTGATCAGAGTCTTAAAGTTCATTCTCACTGTGTTAAACTTGAGAACAGTTAATGACTGGTAACGTAACCAAAGATGTAGAAGACGTGTGCTCATCCATGTGAATGTTAGCAGAGAATATGATGCTTGCAGTCCTGGAGTATCCTGCACAATAATATCTTACCAAGCATCAAAAATAAGTTTGGGAAAGCTTATGTACACAGATGAAGTCTACCCCTAACCAATTACATACCATGATCAGTATGCCAAGTCCAAGCCCTAGGATCTGAGCTACTACTTCCCATACTTCCTCCTGAAACAATCAATGGCATAAGTAAGAAAGGTCATGAGTAAAGAATCATATTTTCACATGTTAAAGTCCTTGCCGCTACACCAAAACTCCATAGTTATAGTGAGGGTTCAGGGCTATATATTGTATTATTCCACCATGTT
>JANAVB010044651.1:0-37430 GCA_029216955.1 Iris pallida | reverse complement strand
ATTCCCCCTCAAAATCTTGGACCCCCAATTTTAAACGAACATAATAATTATGTGGCCCCCATCAAAATATTAAATCCTAACCACTGCTGGATGTGACTTTTTTTTGGATTTCCCATAAAATCCCACTCTCAATAATGCTCATCCACAACCATTATGAGTGCAAACCCCACTCTTTGGATTTCCCATAAAACCCCACTCTCAATAATGCTCATTTCCCATAAAATACCACTCTCATAATGCTCATCCACAACCATTATGAGTGCAAACCCCACTCTTTGGATTCCCCATAAAACTCCACAACCGTTGATTCACCAAGATTAAATCTCAACCACTTTATCTTGGCACAGTCAGCCCTAGGATTCAAAACCTTTGTGTTTTGTAATATATATATATATATAGATATATATATATATATAGAGAGAGAGAGAGAGAGAGAGAGAGAGAGAGAGAGGAAGGATAGGCATCCCCACAATTTTTGTATCCCATGCATCCCCATGTTCACATCCGTTGGATGTACTTTAAGTCGTCTAATCTTAACCATTGGTAAATCAACGGTTAAGATTAGATAACTTAAAACACCATCCACGGTGCAAATAGGGGGGATGCATGGGGATGCAAAAGTGTGGGGATCTTGATCCTTCATCATATATATATATATATATAATATATATATATAATATATATATTACTTTATAGGCTTTTAGGAAATTCTATAGGGTCACAGGGAGGTACTTTGAGACCAAATTTTTTTACATGCTCTAGACCTACAAATATATTCTAGAATTTTCTAGGATTTTTTTGGATTTTGTTTGGATTTTTAGATTTAGTGATTTCTAAATTAAAATTTGAATTTAAAATAAATAATTACACTAAGCGCACACAGTCAGCCCGTCGGACCTACCTGTCAGTCGCTCAGGGCAGCACGGGCGGCCTACCTGTCAGCCACATGGTGCTGACTGGGGGGTTTCCTAATATGGACCCATGGCTCTAGCTCAGTTGAACCAAGCCGGCCAAAACCTCAGTCGTCCGATCCTGGACGGGAGTGCCAGGATCGTGACACATATCACCCAGAGCCGCGCTCATGCTACCACCTCAGCCTTTTCTATATATATGATATATTTTCGAGAACCCTAATTCTAGTCGATTTTATGAGTTTTCTTCTCGGTGATCCTTCAACTTTGTGGAGAGATTGTGGTCACTCCCAATGTCCTTTTCCAGTTCCCTTTTTTTGTTAGAACCATATAAGGTTAGTTTTCCTAATATATAATTATTTTCTATAATTTTATGTGTAAATTTTTGGAGATTTATTTGATTGTCGATTGTCCAAAAATTGATGCGTCACACTGTTTTCAAGATTCTGGAGATTCCAAACTCCGTTTTGTGAACGTTTGATGATTTAGAAATCTGACACATAGATCTAATTATATAATTTTTTTAGAAATAATAAATTGATTTAGTATTTTATTTAATTTGTAGAACTCAGAATTGGCAAGTGATTCACTGATTTAGTCACGATTACCATAATGGCGATAACTTTTGACCAAACTGAGATTCGGTGGCACCATCAATTCCAGTGCACTTGTAGCACTAAAATATACTAGATTTCACACTCAAGTAATTGAGTCTATGTCGTTTGACTATTTAGAATGGTACGCCTCAATTTGTGTGCCATGGGTCCCGAATTTGGAACTGTGATTTTCTATAGTCAAGAATTTATGTTAAAATTTTATTTTTGGTATAATCAGTATTAATTATGATTTTATATATTATTTTATAGATATATGTTATAGTAAAAGTTTGGTAATGTTCTAGACAAGTTTCGGGTAGACTAGTTGACATAGAGTCAACATAGTTACAAATTTTTCTAAAAAATCAAATCTAGAATTCAGAGGTTAATTTAGAATAATTATGTTTAAATCATGATTTCATAATTTTTACGTGTTATATATTTGTCCTTTATTTGGGGACTTGACTTTGAATTTTGGAAGTCAAAACTATGAAACTAGGTCTAAAAATTCTAAAAGCATGTAAACTGTCGTTTAGAAATCCCATGTGTTCCATATGTAACTAGAATGCTAAATATTCTTTTATTTGTATGTGGATTTTTAGTAGGTTTTAGTATTGCGAACTCAGCAGGAACTTGAACAACAGAAAGTATACCTTGCCGAATTATACAGTGATTCATGCATTTTCTTATTGATGTTTCTTTTCTATCTTATTTGATTACCTTCCGCTCATTTAGTCATTGTTATTTTCTTGTTATACGTGCACGTGAGTTATTTCTTTATTCTATATATCATTATTTTTCTTGTATAGATTGATACTGTTGCGTTGTCTTGTGCCATGTTTACTTGATATGCCTTGACTTGGACATGACTAGACGTAATAAAATTGACTTCCTAGTACCTTAGGAGAGAGTGTTTTATTAGGCATGTCTATACAACTATATTGTTAGTGCCTCGGGCTACAGTAGAGATCTTGTTATAGGACTATTAGTGCCTCACCGAACTGCGGTTATTAATCACATGTTATTGATAGCCTTAATTAATATTATATTCCATAACATGTCACCATCAATAGAGTCCTCTCCATGTGTTATTCTTCTTGTATTTGTTGTTATTTTTGTCTTTCTACGCATGTTACTACCATAATAGGTATGTTATTATGTATCTTGCTATGTCCTTGATGACCTGTAATCTCTCTAGGTTTAGACGAGGTATATCAAAGCGTAGACGAACAAGTTTACGAGCCAGCACCAGACCACGGTAGTGCCAAACTAAACATTAATAACGTCGTCAATTGCATTGGTAGTGGATTTATCTTCAGCAGACGTACTTAAATCCTTGATGATTTGAACCTTTAACTTTTATATTCATCACTATTTGGATTTATTAATATCTGTTTATTAATGTAGATAAGAAATTAATTACTGTTCTTAAGATGCTTTCTAATTGTCCATTAAATTGGGATTGCCTTTGGAATGTATCTGCTGGCATGCTACGTGTTCCTAGTTCTGTGTATTTTAGAACTGAGACGTGACATATTTTTGTGGTAGCACATGCAGGTTAGTTAGCCATTTCGATTATGTTACTATACCGCGTGGGCTTGCAAATATGATTAGATTCTTAGGATCTCATCCACATGCCTTGAAATGTTATTGATCTCTATCTATCTTTGACTTCTATTGAATCCTTGACTTGCATCCTACTTAAAATCCTTCATCGGCTAATGGTTTTCTTTTTATGAAGACAATGGATCCACAAGATGAAAGCCCGACTTCGGTTGACACTCCACCAAATGCTATCGTGATCCATGATAATAGGACTCCACCGCCATTTGGGGTCCAACCTACTCAGTACAACGATCAACCACTGAGTAGACAGACGGATAAACAGATGTCGCAGCCGACACACGATGCCAAAGCCAGGGGTTCCTTTACCTTCACCACCCCTCATTCCACCAATGTCGTCCATGCCCTTCTACTGGGTCAGCAAATAGACGACACAGATGTTTCAAATGTTCTATGCGATGATGCAAGCCTAGTAGTTGGTACAACAGCGATCTAGGAACAGCAGGCCGAAGCACTGAGAGATCATTATGGCAGCTTTAGCACAGGCGATACCACCAGCCTATCATCCAAGGACTGGATATATTACCAAATTTAGGAAAATGATATCACTTTTGTTCTCTAGTAACGAGGACCCTATAGAAGTTCATGCGTGGCTCACCAACATAGAGCACCAGTTGGAAGCCGCTGAGCTTCCTAGAGAGAAGTGGATGATCCCTGTCAGAATGCAGCTGACCGCCAAGGCCCATCATTGGTGGGAAGCAGAAGAACAGAGATTGGGCACTGATCACGTCACCTAAGAAGAGTTTACCAAACTCTTTAAGGAGATATATATTCCAGCCACTACTCGTGCGGAACTTTGAGACAAGTTTTATACCTTAGTCAGGGCAGCAAGACCGTAGAGGAGTATAATGCAAAATTTTTGCGTCTGCGTCACTTCGTCCTTGATTCAGACCGAGGAGCAGAAGGCGTAAAATTTTACGACAACCTTAATTATGATTTGTAGAGGTTGGTAGGATCTATTTCTCCTACTTCCTACTCGGTCGTCATGACAAAATGCGATGGAGCGTATCAATAAAAAGTGGCTAGCCAGAAATGTTCACATCCAATAACAACATCAACTAGAGTACTGACGGAAGGACTTGAAAGATGTCTCACCACACATCAACAACTAAGAGCCGCACCATATTCGAATCCAAAGCTTCCAATCTATCATTATTGTAGGAAGAGAGGGCATGTCCGAATGGATTGTTGTCGAAGATTACGGCTTTGTTTGCGTTGTGGCTCCGATCAACACCAGTTTCAAAATCATCCCAAAAAGTGCACTAAAAGACCAATACAACCATTACCAACTCCATCAACAACACAAGAGGATATTCGTATGGACCGCTTCCCGACCAGGCGATGAGTGCAGGCTAGACAGCAGACATGAGCACAGTGACCGGGGACAGGTATTTGCCATGACTATGAAGATGGAGTAACAACACAAGAAGAAACAGAAGGTAACAAATTATATATTTAATGAAAGGAACATTGAGTAGGAAATTAATTATGAATGCATGTTAATTGCTTGGATTATAAAGAACTGTATGAACCTAGCACACCCCTCCGAGTTAACCTAGTTACATCTGAGTTATTTTTTTTACTTCGAGGACCAAATTCTTTTAAGGTGGGTAGAATATAAACCCCCATAATTTTTAAATATTTTTTATTTTTTATTTGGCCTAAATAGTAAGTTTTGGATTTTTATATATTTTAAATTAATATTATTATATATATAGCCTTTGTCATGGTTAAGTTTGGAGATGCATGTAGACTAGGAATTATGGTATGGCAAGTATAGTCATATGTCATGACTAGCATATTAGCCATGGTAGGGATGGACTAGCAATATTCATGTCCCTTGTATGGTAATAAGTCAAGTTGTAGCTTAAACCATATTTTTGTCTTATTTTATAAGCTTCTGACTTTTTAGGAGATTCGATTGTACCAAACTAGCCCAGATTTGACCCGAACTAAACCAAACCCATGTAGACCTATAGTGCGTCCAAATACTGTAGGACCGTTGAGCATCTCTAGAGGGGGATAGAGTGCGTGTGTGCAGCGGAATAAAATCACCACTTGAAAAAAAAATTATGGCAGTAATCAAACAAATATGAAGCAGACAGTATATAAGTAAATGCGTAAAGTAAATGAGTAGAGAAGAGCAAACGCAAACACCAAGGTTTATACTGGTTAATCCAGTCGCGAGAACTCTTGCCCGCTACTAATCTACTATTTGAAATAGAGATTACACCACGTGCTTTAATCCGAAGGTCACGTCGACTTCAACCAACGTCGTATTTTTATCCGAAGCCACGAACAAACTTTAACACTGTCTGAAAAACTTTTATACGTCAAGCTTGTACAACTCGAGTACTCCTAATCGAAAACACCGACACTTAGAAGAACAAGAGTTGTCTTAAAAATAGGAAGTTTAAAGCTTTTTGTAGATAGGAAGGCTTTAGAATAGATAGAGAAGATGAAGAATGAACGATTGAAAAGAAAGGAAAATTTTCTTTTTTATAGGATTTTTTAGGACAAAGTTTGGGCAGAACTCGGTAGGGCTAACGTTTGAAATTTTGAACGTTGGAGATCCAAAAGACTAGAAAATACTTCTGACCAGGAGTGGTCCTACGGGACCGAGTTCGGTCCGAGTTCTGGCAGAACTCGGCCCTAGTTCGGTTACTAAGTTTTCAGGGAATCTTTTGGTTCAAAAAGGCTTTTGGATATTGGTTTGGGTTTGGGAAAAAGATAGGTTTGTTTTTGTGAGGATAAAGTTCTAAATGCCAGCGATCTGACTCATAAAATAATCTAGACTCAGAAAACATACAGAATAAATTGGAAAACCAATAGCCCTTTGATGACGTCTTTGAGCAGACTTGAAGATGCCCTTTTTTCTAGACGGCATATGTCCAAAGATAAATAGATCTGGAAATCTAAATACCTTTTGGGGGCTTCTGTCATGACCCGCACCCGGATATATATCGACGGTAGAGCGCTGTCAAGTACCCGATACTAACTACAACCTCTAAAGATCCATAACTATAAGGTACTCGTATCACGTCACAAAACTAAGGAAGATGAGACAAGAAATAATAACAATATCACTAGAACAACTAGAATCTACAAGGATCATATGAGACAAGAATAAAACATAGAGAAACAATAACAAACTAAATAACTACCAGACCTAGAACTCCTGAGAAACAACTCACGGTGAAGAATACTGAGAACCACCCCAGCTAGCAACATCCTGTAGTCCAAAACTGAGAGCACAACTACTCCTAAAATATTGTCAACATATCCAGTCAGGATAGAACGAGCACAAATCTTAAATAATAGTTCTAGTTAGACGATATTGAAAATATAGCAGTAAATATAGAGAATACAAAGAATCACGAAATGTACATGTGAGTATCATGTCAAGGTAAGCTGAAATCTAGAGCTAGAGAAAGGCAAGTAAAACTGATCATGGCATGTACAAGAATTAAGAATCACCTATCTAGGTGTGTGAGTACTAGCTACAATACGTGGTCGGCTTGGGAACTTGTACAATAGTAACAGGCCTAGCTAACCAAACGTAGGGTGTATGATCAACACTCACAATCAATAGATGCACAATGGGTGCACAATAGGCTTTGACCACATATCTATACTAATACTCTCCGCTCCTGACTAGTATAGTGGATCCAATCATGACACGTCATGATACAAGATTCTCCGAGAAGGTAGCAAGTCTCTCCGAGAATCGTGTCTACACAATGCACAAGGAACAAGGCAAGACTTGTACAATATATACCAAGGAAAGCAAGGAATAACATCTAATGCCGAGATCCAGATAAATACCAATCCGTATGAACTATGTGTCAAGAGAACAAGAATATCTACACTATATACAAGAAACATAGACGATATCATAAAATAGAAATATTATCAGAGAATGTACTCGCCTGTGATGTCATGGATAAGTCGACTGAGTCCAAGAACAGTGCCTCGAGGACCTATAGATGGAATACTGTATCAATATAAGGGTTTAGAATTAAAATAAAGTCATACTAAGTCAAACTAGGTCAAGGCAAAGTAAGTCAAACTAGGTCAATTTAAGTCAATGGTTGACTTACAGTTGACTTTTGGCCAACTGGTCAACTTTGGTCAACCCTAGGTCAACTCTAGGTCAAACTTGACTAACGTTGACTAACAGTTGACTTTGGGTCAACTGGTCAACTTCGGTCAAGTTTTACTCAATTTTAGGCTACGGTTGACTTTCGGTTGACTTTTGGTCAAAATAGTCAACTATGGTCAACCAAGGTCAAAACTAGTCTAACCTAGGTCAAGTGTTGACTCTACTTCGACGTTCAGTCAAAGCATTCAAACATGGTCAAACAGGGTCAAGGCTAGTCTCTATAAACATCTACAGGGTCAACACATTCAATTTCAGTGATGGTGAAATCACTGGAATCGACGGATCTCAAAATACAACAAAAGGAGAAAGATTATAATAATAGGATGAAAACCTACAAATGTTGTCGGATGGTGAAACAACCATCACCAACGTGTCCAGAATGGTCAAATTAGCTAAGATAGCTTATCCAAGTCCAATTTGGACACAGGGGCAAAAATGTAATTTCGGGTCAAAATCGTGTACATATCGGACCCACTTTGTACCTAAAAATGTGTCAAATAAAAGTCGTCAAAACCTAGCAAAATATATGTTCACGAATCCAGAAAACGATACGAACTCAACGGTATATCCAGAATTAGATTCCGATGAGCCGATCTCAAAATGGCCCGTTGCCCGGATATTGGAATCCGATTTGCACGAAAAGCGTATCGGAGCCAATATCCACTAAAATCTCGCAAATTATATGTCAATGAGTCAAAAATGACAATACGAACTCAACGGTATGTCCAGAATTGGGATTTCGATTAGCCGGCGTTAAAAAGTCCCGTTGACTCGGACCGTGGGGCCCACGTTATACCGAAATGCGTGTTAGAGCCCACGTCCTCCAAATCTAGCAAACGTTATATGAAAACGTGCCAGAACGACGCCACGAGTCTACTGGTGGTGTCAGAAATTGAATATGGAGTCCCAATTTCAAAAATAAAATTTTACAAGTGCAAATTAAGAATTCGGACGGCCAACTTTGGCGTCGAATTCGATCAACCAAACGTGCTCACAATGAAACAAAATTTAAGGGACAGGAAGAGGGTTATACCAGCTGTGTACAGGAACTGGTAGCTTGCTAGACGGAGCTGCTATGGCGGAGTTACGAGCTGACGAAGTCGACTCCACAAAACTGTCCAAAAATAGTTCAAATTAAAGTGTCAACTTGGCGGCTGATTTTGATGTATTAAACGACAAAATTAACGGACAAAAATTGAGGGAGTGAAGAGATATATACCGAGATTAAGACGGAGTAAAGAAATCGTCGATCCAATGGTCGAATTTCCCGAAAAATGCGTGCGAAGTTGCTGCGACGAGGCGCCATTTCTGGATCTTGTTCGCGTGCGCGTCGACGGGATTCCGTGCAAAACGCATGAATCGCCTGGACGACGCATACCGAAGGACGGTGGCAGCCACGAAAAGGTGCCTGGGGGTACGCCCAGCAAGGGGGGGCTCGCCGGCGGCGGCGGCGGCCGCGGCGGCGCACAGTTGGTCGGCAGCGGCTGCTGCCGTACGCGCTACTGCGGCTGTGTGCTGCTGCCAGCGCTGCGGCTGCTCGCTTTGCCGTCGCAGGCATGGCACGGCGGCGGCGTAGCCAGGGGACACGGTGGGTCATGGTGGTGCACGCAGGTATGTCAAGGCTACCCGACGGCGGCGGGGATGGTAGTTTGTGGTGATGAAGATGGTGGTGGTGGAGTGGTATAAATGATGGTGGTGGAGTGGTGTAAATGATGGTGGTGGTGATGTAAATGAGAAGGTGGAAGGAGAGGGCTGGTGGAAGAGGAGCTCGGGAAGTCGGCCATGGGGCCGGCCATGGGGTCGGCCATGGGGGGGTCAGCTGTTGAGAATGAGAGAGGGAGAGAGAATTATAGTTAGAGAGAAAGAAAATTATGTGTGTGTGCTGAAATGAGAGAGGGGTGGGAGTAATAAATAAGAGAGAGAGATCCTAATTGTTAGGGTCGGCCACATATGTTGGGGGGTTGTGTGAGTGAGTGCTAGGAATGGGTGGTGATGATGGTGTGTAGTAGAATGGAAGGCTAGGATTTAAATGGGGAATAGATTATTTCTAGGGATTTAATTAAAGGGATTATCCTTTAATATTTAAAATGGATAAATTATGTATTTAATATTTGCAGAAAATGAATGTGGGGATATTCATGAGGAAAAAACAGGAAGTTTGGGTTGGGTTCGGTTGAGCGGGGTCGGGTCAAAATTGGACATGGTGCAATAATTGAATTAATATAGGTATTTATTATCATGGGTAAATAAGTAGCATGCGGTGGCTCAAATAAATGGGACACAAGTGTCATGTGGGTAGTAGGTTTCGTGTGGGCCATGTCCATATTTTGGACTGACAGGTTTGGGTCGATGTCGGGTCCCGAAATTAAATTGAAACCCAGGTCACATTCTACGGTGGATAATTAATTGTCCTAAATTGACCAAAAGTTGTGCGAAGCAAATGAAGCACAAGATGGTGTGTCTGAGTGGGACACGAAGGTCATAGGTGTAGGACATCTCGAGTAGATCATGCATAAGGAGTTGGTTTCGAGAAAATGACTAGCCTTGTGCTCCTAAACTAAAAGTCACGGTAACATCCATATAATGATCAATGATAAAAGTGGAAAAATCAATTAATAATTATTTAAAGATCAAATGGTCCATTTTGACCCGAAGTTGTGTGAAGCAAAAAGAGTACAAGGGAACAAGTTTGGGTGGGACATGATATATCAATATGAAGGTAATCTTGTCTAGTACATACTGATGAAGAGAGTTTCCAGAGATTGGCATCCCTAACGCTCTAGAAGTCAAAGTCACGAAAATGAACATTAAATAAAATAATAATCAAATAATAATATCTATTACAAATAATTGATTTAGAAAATTAATAAAATAAGCCCTAAATTCAGGGGGCTAACAGCTTCGCCCCGAATCCCCACGGGGGGCGCTGTCCCTCGACCCCTGTCCACTGACCGGGCTGCGGAACCCCCGAGTGCGAGGCCCTGGATAGGTCATCGGGTGGTTCAGAGAAATCTTCTTGTATGACACCATTTTTTGCCCGTCATTAATTGCATATGTCCTGGTTTAATCATGCTTATTGCATGTCTGCAAGTACATGTTAGGCGAACAAAGCAGTATACAGTAGCAAATATACAGTAGCAAATCAGATATCATTTAGTAAACAGTAGAACAATGCTAATTTTAAGTAGCAATATGATAGTGAAAATATGAATATTAGTGACATCGTTATGTTAAATTTAACTGATTAGCCATATTCAAAAAATATGATATAATCACTGGGCTAACAATCTTTCTATTTTTTATTATGGCAAATCGTTTAAGTTTAAGATGATACAATCGATGTATATCACTAATTAACACTATTACTAGAAGATTGTGTGCTAACTTAAACTTATTCTCCCCTTTTAACATGATCAAAAAATAAGCTCCCCGTAATAAGATACAAACTGAACTCAAGCTTAAATATATCAGAATATGAGGAAGGCATATTTAATCATGATTAACGACTAGGATTGGAGAACAGTGTAACGACAACTTTAGAAATTGCACAAATGAAGTAGAAAAACTTGTCAAAACACAAAATAGTTGGTTGAACTTTAAACATCTAAAAACAAATAATAAATAGTTTTCCAACTAGAAATCAAAAATGATATTCAAAACACAATATAATAAATAAATGTAACTATAGTTTTGAAATAGACCAATAAAGAATTTTAATAAAAGGTAGATACCAATATAGTCGAAATCAAATCATTGGTCATAAATAATCTATCAGGATTAGAATTTCATAGATATGGTATATACCAATATAAAAAATAAAAAATATAATGAGACTTTTAACAATGATCATAAAAATATGATTCATAATTTGCCCATACAAATTAGTGAATCAATTCTAGAAAAAGTACAATCATTGAAAGAAAATCAAAATAGATATACTAGAATTTATCTACTTATCCAAGTTCATGCATTTGAACTCAATTACCTTACAATGATATATGAATATCCATTAGATAAACATGAAGGTAATGGAGACAAAATACTTAAAAAGGAGAAATTCAGTCAACTTGAATGCTCCCTCGCAAAGTATGACCGGTGTAGATATATAATCTTAAACTTTTGAGATAAAATCTCAATATAAAAGCCAAAATGATAATAGCTCATTATTATCAAGGTAAGAAAATCAAGATAATATAAGAAAATTCTAACTTTATAAACCCATAAAAATGAGAGAACCAAAAATAATAATAATCATAATTCTCTCATAAACTTACTAAAATCAAAATATCATGAACAAATCAACAAGATATTTTAAATAAAAGACTATATGTCCATGATGAACTAGGTATACCACAAATTAAGGGTATAAATGAATTGAAACAATTAATTTCCTTCCCCTTAAAATATGCATATCTAGTTCAAAAATATTTATACGCATAAGATAGATAATATAAATAATCACAAGATCTAAGGGATCCAAGATATGCATCTTTCTTTCCTTTGATCAATGCATATAAAGTTCCAAACTTAAAACAAAATGCCATCTTTTGGCAAGTAAAATAAATATCCACTAATAAAAATCTTAAAGATGAACAAATAAAATATATCTCCAATTAAAGAAAAAAGAAATATTCAAATAACATAAATGATTTCAAGCTAGTAAAGGACTTTTGAGAACTGTCTTAATAATAACATTCGAGTAATGGACAGATCAAATATCAATAAGAAAGAAATCAAAAGACTTATGAAATATGAAATTTATCATAAAAAGTTGTCTTAATAAAGGTTCGAATACGTCCGTTTAGTCCTTAGACTGACAGCTGACGATTCGAATTTTTGTATTATGAAAACAACTTTTTAAAAAATCCATAAATTATGAATAGCCCAGATAAAACAAGACTAAATAAATGCCAAATAGTATTCTAGCTATATGGCATATTAGAAAAATAATTGATTTGAAACAATTAACTGCTCCCCCTTTATATGGGTATATCCAAATTAATAGTATTAGCATTTTAAAATTCGAGAGAAAATATTTCTAAAAGTAGGAGACTAATTTATCAAAAATATTAGTCTTCTTATAAAAGTTCATTTTTTTCCTTTTAAAACTTTAGCACGGTGTCCATCTAATAACCGTCGGGTTAAAGAAAAGAAACGCTTTGAGAGAGAGAAATTCAGTTTGCCTGACTTCTCTTCCGCAAAGAATTACTGCTATATACAGTTAGTAACTTGGATAAGAAGAAAATATAAAAGCTTAATAAAATGAGTATCATAATATTACACAAATATTTCATCTTTAAACAAAAGAGATATATCCATTAAACGAATACTTTAGATGAGACAATCAAAAGATATTTTAATTTAGCATATATAAATCAAAATATGATGAATAATCACATAAGACAAACAAAGACATAAATTGATCTATACAATAGTATCTCACAATAGACAAGATAGATCAATATATGTTACCTTTTGTGAAAATATAAAAATATAATATTGTCCATAAAAGTACAAATCTAAAGATAAAATCCATATCTCGTTGCTTAAAATGAGATCAATCCAAGATTATAGATCGATTAAAGAATACAAAATATTATGACGATATATGTATATCCACTGGAATCGAAAGATCTCACACAACACAAAAATTTAAATTATTTGTAGCTATAAGCATAAAATGTATCCATTACATGTATCCTTATATGTGCTACAAAATTATTGGATAATAATAAAATATAAAGCTTTTACAAAACAAAATGTAGGACCTAGATACGTTGATGTATTTTAGAATTTAGGAGACCGGGTTCAGTACCATAGATCCAGAACTAGATAATAGTTGCTAGTAGACCTTAATAAATCTTAAGTCTATAAAGTATTGATCACTTTGGATTAGCTGCAGGGATACTGTCCCAGCTAATGGAGGTTCACCGGGGAACGCTTAAATAACGCTTTGCTTTAGCCGTAGCCGTGGTGACAGACAGACAGACCCTTTGTAGGCTGTACCCAAATAATCTCTACTTTTAAAAACTTAAATTTAAAGGAATATATGCAATATCATCAAGCATCATCGAAATCCAGAATCCCTAAAAATAAGAGAAGTAAATATCTAAAGAATAAACAAGGAATGATCATCAAGATTAAGATACTAAAAACTATTTTTCAAAAAAATTTCATAGTGCAATACAGAAAAATATATAATATAAGTATACATTAATAAGTATGGTGGCAAAAATATCCATATCTAGTCATATAAACATCTTTCCTCAAAATCACAATTAAAGAATATCAAATAAGGGCTAGATATTCATTAAAATATGCTAGATATTAAAATCTATTTAGGAAGCATGTTACCGAAGTGGTTCTAGTGACCACATTTATGTTGGTGTAATTGCTTGGAAGATGACCTTTGTAGCTTTGCAATCACCAACGTATTTCATCGTTTTATGGTTCAGCATAAGTAGCTCCACCTGAAATATTAGGTGAAAACTTTGGTATCCAATACTTGGATCCACATTTATTAGGTTTGGGAACCCATTTGCATAAGTTCATATTTACTAGCTTTCTAATCCGACAATGATTAGAAATGTGTTCATTCATACCACAGTAATGACAAAAATTATTAACATTAGTGCTATGTGCAGCAGTATGAGAACGTGTAGTGGTTTGATATGATATGCGTGGATATTTATAATAGAAAGCATGATGATGTGTAGCATTTGGTTTGCGTTCTTTCTTAGATCATGTCCTATCATGTGTGTGATGTGTCATAGGATAGATCTTTGATTGGGTAGTAGGTATTACCTGTTTTCCTAACCTAATCTCTAACTTTTTAGAGATCGTGCAAGCCTCATTATACTTAGCGGTTAATGAGTCTCTTCTCTGTGTAGCAATGTTATACTTCTTCTTCTCTGCTTCATAAGCTTCATTGAGTTTTACATGCTCTTATGTCATATTAATGCACTCTTGAGCATCATGCAGACTCAGCTTAACCGTGAATAGCTTATTTATGTTACTAGCAGTGGTAGTATCCCTAATCTTATTAAACAAAGAGGACAACCTTTCATTCTCAAACTGATAAGCCTTTACCTCTTTTTGAGACTGCTTATACTTATCTAATACCTTCTTGTGTTCTTCTAATAGATCACTGAAAGCATCAGATATTTCATCATAAAAAACTTTACTCTCTTCATAAAGAGGATTACTTTGTACCTCGTTAGATAATGCCATTGCGCATATATTTACAACTAGACGAGGTCTCTTTTCTTCTTTGGAATCGCTTGCTTCACTTTTACACCATATACTCGTGGTAGCGTACTTGTGAGATGACGATCTTCCTTCGTTTGATCGTTCGTAATGATTCTCCTCTTCAGTAGTATTAGGGCAATATTCCATGATGTGGCCTGATCTTCTACAGTTGTGGGCAATATTAGGGTAATATTCCTAGTATTGGGGCAATATTCCATGATGTTGTACCTTATATTCTAATGCCATCATGCATACATTTGTATCATTTTGAAGACTATCCTCCTCTCTGGAGTTGCTAGCTTTGCTTTCGTATCTGCACTCATAAGTAGCTTTAAGAAGTTTCCAGATTTTATGATATTTAGTACAAGTAGAAATACAATTAAATATATTTATATTTACAACACAATAAAAAGCATGTATTGCTTTTGCATCAAGTATAGCTAACTTCTTCTCTTTCTCTGTGTAACTATAATAAGGCTTGTTAATAATAGAAGAAGTGAGAACAGATGTGATAGTAGGCTTTTTGTAGCCATTGACAACAATTGACCATAAGTCAAAGTCTTGAGACTTCAGGTACAAGCTCATCCGTGTCTTCCAATAAGTGTAGTTTGTACCATCAAATAGAGGAGGTCTATTTATGGATTGCTCTTCACTTGTGAATATTGATTTTACAACTGCCATATAAATATACTCTCTAGAGTGTTATATGAATATAACCTGCTCTAATACCAATTGTAGGACCGTTGAGCACCTCTAGAGGGGGGTAAATAGAGTACGTGTGTAGCAGAATAAAAATCACCACTTGAAAATATTTTTATGGCAGTAATCAAACAAATATGAAGCAGGCAGTATATAAGTAAATGCGTAAAGTAAAAGAGTAGAGAAGAGCATACGCAAACACTAAGATTTATACTGGTTTCCCTCAGAGAAGACAAGTCCAGTCGGAAGAACTCTTGCTCGCTATTAATCCACTATTTGAAATAGACATTACACCATGTGCTTTAATCCGAAGGTCACGTCGACTTCAACCAACGTCGTATTTTTATCCGAAGCCCATAAACAAACTTCAACACTGTCTGAAAAGCTTTTATACACCAAGCTTGAACAACTCAAATACTCTTAATCGAAAACCACCAGCACTTAGAAGAACATGAGTTGTCTTGGAAATAGGAAGTTTAAAGCCTTTTGTAGATAGGAAGGCTTTAGAATAGATAGAGAAGATGAATGAATGAGTGAATAGAAATAAGAAATTTTTTCTCTTTTTATAGGATTTTCTAGGATAGAGTTTGGGCAGAACTCGGTAGGGTTAACGTTCAAAAGGTTGAACGTTGGAGATCCAAAAGACTAGGAAATGCTACTGACCAGGGGTGATCCTAGGGGACCGAGTTCGGTTACTAGGTTTTCAGGGAATCTTTTGGTTCAAGAAGGCTTTTGGATATTGGTTTGGATTCGGAAAAAAGATAGGTTTGTTTTTGTGAAGATAAAGTTCTAAATGCCAGTGATCCGAATTTCAAAATAATCTAGACTCAAGAAAGGAAAAAATACAAAATAAATTAGAAAAACCAATAGCCCTTTAATGACGTCTTTGAGCAAACTTGAAGATGCCTTTTTTCCTTGATGACAGATGTCCAAAGATAAATAGATCTGAAAATCTGAATACCTTTCGAAGACTTTGCCCCCGAACCCCCATAGGGGGTACTGCCCCCTCGACCCCTGACCGCTGACCGGGCAGCGGAACCCTCGAGTACATGGCCCCAGATAGGTCATCGGATGGTTCAAAGAAATCGTCTTGTATGACGCCGTCTTTGTCCCATCATTAATTACATATGTCCTGGTTTATATGCTTGATCATGCTTACTACATGTCTGTAAGTATATGTTAGGCGAACAAAGAAGTACAGTAGCAAATAAGATATTATTTAGTAAACAGTAGGACAATAATAAGTTTAAGTAACAATGTGATAGAAGCATTTATGATTAAAAAATGGCTACTCCATCAGGCAAATTAGGGTTAGGGTCGGTGTTGGCTTAGGACCCTAGCATGCAAGGAGGAAAGGAAGGGAGCGGGGGGACGGTCACTGCAGACAGGGGTATCGAATAGTGGTGGTTGGATGATGGTGAGAAGGCCGAGGAGTCTGCATATGGTGAAGAGCGTGCGGCATGATAAGGTAGGACGCGTGGGGCACCGGAATCCTATAGAGCCTACTCTAGTTGGTTCTTTACGGGATACAACAACCGTTCATCCACCTCCTTAGAGAACAGGACGGCAGGCAGCGGGCAGGAAATAAAAATATTGTGATGGGAGACATCAGCAGAGAAAGGCAAGCGACCTTTGGTGGAGAGGGGGATTAGTAAGTCATGGACAGACTGATGCCAATCCTGTCACGCCCCGACCTGGAAAATTGCTCGTCCTCGTATCGATTTTACCGAATCATTGTCCACGCTGGAGCGTGGTACCATACGAGTCTAGAGTTGCAGTCGTACAAGGCAAGATAATAAGTTCTCAAATGGTTATCTTTGATTTGATATTAGAAGCGGAAGAAAACAGAGTGTACGAAACAATTCTCTTTATTGATAATTGAACTGAGGTTACAAAGACTTTCAATAGCCTAACTAAATTTTCCAGATTGGCTACAACACTCAAATTCTCTCTTGCCTACAAAGGATTTTTTTGTTCCATATATCGTGCCTTCTATATCTCGGCCGCATCAATCCTGTTGCAAGTCCGAGCGTCAATACGGTCGCACGCCTCAATACGCTACGGTATTCCATGCCTTAACACGTTCAAGCGAAACTCAGCCGCGAGCAGAACATATCCTGAACCTGCGAGCAATCTTGTTGGAGATTAGGACTTTCGACCTCGCTTTACTGATCAATGACCCACCTTACTAAACTGACATTAAGTAATGTATTGATTCATGCAACATACGATTTAGTTTACTTTCTATGCTCTCCTTAGGATCAGTCATGGCATATTCGAAAGCAATAAAGCATGGCAAGCATGTTGTCGATGATTCACATAAGCAAGCAGGCAACCAATAGCACTCTCGTATTGTTTCATGACTTCTTACCAACATCGACGCACTCATACTCGCACCGACGCAAGGTGAATACGCCTACCATCTTTTCCTGTCATGTTCTAAGTGATCTTATGCAGGATCTCTGTGTGCCTGCACTTTCAACCCACCATTCCTTAATTATGTGAAGGTCATTGGCGTATCCGCACCATAATAGAACTCTACCATGTTTCTCTTTTCTTTTCTTTTCTCAAATTGGATAACCTGACATCCTCACCGTACAGGTTGCTAGCCTTAAGGGTGTCAAACTTACCATCAATTATAGCTTATCACATCAGTAACAGATCGCAAGTCATGCTCAAAAGATGTGCACCAATAATGATTCATATTCCTCCTAGGCCGAATGATCCTGGTGTCTCAGCAAATAACTCGTTCAAGGGAATCATCACACCTGTGCATAGGCAATATCTTAAGTCCATTCGACCATGCAACGTGCGTCAAACTCATACAACCAAACATAGTCTTGAGTCCGAAATTCAGACTTTGCATCATCTCGTATTTCTCTTTCTTTCAATGTTCTCACTCTTTTTTGTAGGATTTTATTCTTCGTTTCAATGTTCAATAGCATCATGCCCCAACTCAATATTCGTCAAACGAATGACCCAAAGGTCCTAAACATTTTCAAGGTACCGTGCCACATTCGACATTCTGTCACATTCATGCCATAACTGTTCTCTTCGTAATGAAGCCATCTTTTATTATTCTCGTGCATATACGCACGCCTTGACACATTTATTCTCTATTCTTCGAGTCGTGCATGAGATGCACGCATCAATACCATAATTCCTTGTTCTTATGCCTTAGTGTTCAATGTTCATAGCTCGTGCACTAGGGCACTCGCCTCAATAGTCTTTCAATGTTCTAGCCTTCTAACTCATGCACAGGGGCAACAATGACTTGTGTGCTGAGGCACTCGTCGATACCGTTATCCTATGTTCTTATGGCTTGTGCACAGAGGCGCTCGCCGTTGTGGTATTTCAATGTTCAATAGCGACTCGTACATTTGATGCACGTTTCATTTCAATTATTCTATCTAGTGTTCAACATGCACTATAATTTCTGTCCTTCGAGCCACACCCGTGGACTCGATAGGTTAACTTAGCATACAATGGTTCATTTTACTTAGGTATGAAGGAGTAGCAAAGAATGGTCAAAGTCCTCCCACCCTAAGCCGATACATCTTGTCGTTTCGCCGAGCCGATGCAATTTTTTATAACTTCGTTGCACGGCTAACTCTTCTAACTTAACCATTCGAACACTTCGTGCCTCGTTGAATTATCCAACCGATTTGGCTTACCGTGCCTATGCCTTAGTCCGTTGCGAGGCGATGATTTGGTTTTACGGACTCCATTGTAAACAAGGTAAAATGTCAAACCTCTTTTGTTTTAGCGTAAAAGCATAGCTTGCAGACGAAACCAACTAAAATCAATATTTCTTCAAACTGAGCTTATGCGTTGCATCGAATCAATTTCTTAGAATCTTCGAACTGACTCAATGCTTTCTCTCGGGCCAACTTAACACTTGTATCGATCTTACTCGATACATTTCTTGGGTCAACGCAAATCTTCGAGTCAACGACTCAGCATAATGTACCGTGTAAAATGGGACATTACATAATATACCACTCAAAATAAGGTTTGTCCTCGAACCTAAACCCACACTCAATTCAAGTATTTTCTAGATTGTTTCACGATCTCGTCCCACTATTATTTTTTCTGTTTCAAACATTCATGCAAGCTTTCATTAACTTCCATTCTCTCTTGCAGCTCAATTTGAATTTGGAATACAACTTGATTTGGATCGTACACATATTCAAGGTGTCCCAAGAACATATGTATTTCAGCCAAGCCCAGTGGTAGACAATTGGAACAAAGCTAATAGGTAAATTTTGAATCATATGCTTGCCATCTCATACTCTCGATCAGACTTACCTTTTGCGACCGTTCTCGTAAATTTTATCGCATATGCATATTCAATACATACGTGATCATCCAACAAAGTCATGGCACGCGACACGATTCAAAGATCGTATTTCTTATTTCGTAAGTTTTCGCACTGACCATCAATTCTATGCGTTGCGTCAAGCCGTCGCGCATTTGATTGCAATGAGTCTTCGCAACGCCTTACGTTCGAAGTCTCTGTCTAACTATTTTCGAAGCCAAACTCATCTCGATATGATTTTCCCTTTGTTGACTTACAAAAGCATCAACATCCAGGGCTATGCCCGTTAGTTGACTTACTTAGACACCGTACTCGAATTTTCCCGACGCAACTTTTAAATTGACGTAGCACAAAGGCCACAATCTTTTCGACACAAAAGTTCCATTCGAGTCAACGATGCTCTAAGGCAACGGTCTTTCCTGTCACGACCCGCACCCGCTTTTTGGATACGAGGCGTGTCCAAGCCAGCCTACGCCGCAGAGTTAGCGGCAGAACGCTGTCAAGCCCGTATGAAATAAATGCTCAAAATAAACTTTATTGCTCATTCATATTTCTAGATTTGATTACAACATTTACAACATTTATATCTGAAAGAAAATACAAAGTTCTCACAATTAATGAAAATGATACAACTGCTATCTATTTCTAAGTTTTTGTCTGCAAGTATCCCCGTAACTCCCAAAGCTAAGTGAAGCCACAGCTAACCTGAAAAATGTTGGTTTCCAGTCAGGAATGGAACAAGCACACAAACCGACGGCAATGCGAGAACACAATAGAATTAACAAGACATAAAAATAACGTATGAGAGATAAAAACTAGAAAGTACTAATGACATGGCAGGTGGGGAAGAAGCCAAGGAAAACAAATAAAATACAACTACTTATGTGATGTGAAATATCCATTTCGACATGTGAATGGCTAGGGGGTAAATTCGGCACCTGTACGTGTCGTGTACAGATGCTATTATTCCTGAATAGACATCATGGGGATAGTTCTGAGTAGTCCATATATCTACTAAGAAAATTTTCCTTCCGACTACTCCGTGTGACGAGCGTGTCAACAAGCAGCAAGATATGTGTATAATCATGAAATGTAAAAATTACTATGAATCAAAAAGCAATCAAAAAGTGAACTTGCCTGAGGTCCTTAGCTGGTGAAACCGACAATCTCGTTGAGTCCAATTAGCCTAGGGTCGATATGAAGGAATCCCAAAGTTGGCAAAAAGAAATATGAATATACTAGTCATAATGAAGGTCAATATTCAAGAATTTCGTAAATAAATATTATCCACTTATTTTGGAATATATTTTTAGTATTAAAAGTAGATTTTTATTAGTCAAATTATTTAGATTATTAATTAACCTAGAAAATCATCCTATTTTTGTCAAATACATCTTTTGGTCAAAAGCTATATTTTTAAAGTGCTTAAAACAATAAGATTTTTAGGCCACAAAGTCATATCTATGCCATAAAACATAATAATACTTTAGGAATACCAATCCGATTTTGAAATAGCTAGGCCCAAGCCCAATTATATTTTTGGTCACAATATATATAATTTTTGAAAATTATTTCGTATGAATTTACATATTAATAATAAAATAAAAAAAATCATATTATTAATACAAATGAAAGTATATACAATAAATATTGTCATGTAACAAAATGATTTTATTATTCTTATTATACTTAGTAATAAAACATTTGTTGTCAACACTGATTGTACGAAATAATAACTTAATAATAAATAAATAATAATAATAATAATAATAGTAATAGTTATATTACTAAATAATAGTAGCTATGCTATTTATAACATCTATACGTATTCATGTGTAAACTCTAAATATAATTATTAGTAAAACTTCATTAATACTAAAATTACTTGTAACCCTCGATTTGGGTGAAGAGGATTGATAACTAATAATAAAGTAAAAAAAAACTGAGACAGCTATTTCATTGTCCTCTCCTTTCCCGAGCCACAACATATGAATAGAAACAAAAACAAAGAAAGTTAAAAGAGAAAAGAAAACACTTGAAGAGAGAGAGAGAGACTACATAGAGGCACTCATCGTGGGGAGAGAGGGAAGGCGGAGCTCTAGTCTGGAGAGCTCATCGGCTTGGCTCTAGGCGACCCCGACGCGGGTGGCCTTTCGGAGATCTGGGCCTGGCCGTGCGGTTGCTCACCGGTGCAGGCGCTGGATCGGGAAGCGGTAAGGAGATCTGCGGGTCTTGGCTCACGGGGATGCGGGCAGCTCGTGAGGGTGCAGTACAGAGCACGTGCCCGTAGTGGCGCTAGGCGCTGCACCGAATCTGGCATCCCGTATGGCTGTGCAGGCGCGGGTTTGAGGTGGTGTGACACGGTGGCTCGGCGTGGCCACATGGCAGGCGGCCGCCGCTGCCAAGAGGGACGGGTCGCGGAGCAGTCGGAGCAGCGGGTCCATGGCAGCCAGAGTGCGAGATGAAATCACCGGCACGGCAGAGGAGATGTCACCGACGATCGCGGAGGTTGGCTCGACGGACACCGCCAGGTGCGACGGAGCTCGCGAAAGAGTGTGGTTGAACCGGTCGGGTACCAAAAAAACTGACGCCGGTCGAGTGGCCCAGGCGGTCCGGTGGCCGAGCGGGTCCGTGTTGGTCGGGATAGAGGCTGAGGAGGCACGGCAGAATCCCCAACGCTCGCGAGTCGGAGCAGGCACGGGGTAGGGTTCGACGTGGTCAGGCGGAGGTAAGCTAGGGGGTGTTCGTTTAATTTGGTGGTGGTAGTGGTGGTTTTGGTGATCGTATCCCGGTGTCGGACGCGAGAAAATTTGTACTGTAATATTATAATGGAATGGAAATGATGTGGTGATCACTAACACGGACACGACGACACGATATTGACGGCAATGATGGGAATGCTAGTGGTGATGCGGGCTAGACAGAGTGGCCGCGGTTATGGAGGTGGGGATGATTCTGGAAATCGGATGCCGGGTTGGTTGCGGGGTCGACGGAGAAAGGTCGAGAAGGTGGAGTTGGTTCGGACGGTGACAGGTTCGTCGGAACCACGGGGTGGTCGGGGGGAGAAGTGGTGATGGCTCGGGTGGCAATGTGGTCGTGAAGGGGGTTGGTCGTAGGTCTGGCTTCCTTGGATGTATATGTACATATAAAGGTAGTTATAAAGTGTCACGACCCGCACCCTAGAGTTAGGGCACGAGAACGTAACAACGCCCAGCCTACGCCGCAGTGTCGGTGGTAGAATGCTGTCCTAGGTCTCAATGCATCTAACAGTATAAGACTAAACAGTTTATACTCCCCGAATGGGGGTGACATAGCAGATACAGTCTCAATCACATCTAGGGTAGAGCATGATAAATATAGATAAAACATGAAACCCAAAATAAATACAGGAGATAGAAGTCTAAGTGTCTAAGATACATAAACCCAGAAATACATCTCAAAACTCAAATACAGTAATCCACAAAGTAAATACAGATCCAGACAAAATGAAATAACTATCTAAACAACCTCTACTGTGTCTCCTCTAGGCTAGTAGGCAATCCCAGGCCATCTGTAAAATTTATCAACAGGTCCAGTCAGGACAGGAGCGAGCACAATACATCTCAACAGTTCATAGCAGGTTAGAAAATATATTTATGCAGTAAAGTAAGATACAAGTACTGAAAGAAGTGCAGTATGTAAACAGAGAGAGAAAGCTGTAATAGAAATATCTACTATAAATAAAGAACTAACATGTGGCTAGTGAGTCAGAGTACAATATAGACATGTAAATGGCATAGAAGATTCTGATAAGACACTATGGAAGAGATTCTGATAAGATACTACTTGGGTATTATTTACATGTCCATTTCTACTCCCCCGTACCCCCAATCAATACACAAGGATCCAGCCGGGTTATGTTATATGATGCTATGTAACAGCCCCCGAAGGGTGGTAGACCCCGAAGGTGATAGACCCCGAAGGTGATACATAGTAGTCCCATAAATGAGATAAGGATTCTAGGAAGACACTACGATCATAAGAGTATATGTCGTAAGTGATCAAAGAACCAATGAAACATATGATACGCCATGTAAGTGAAACGCACAGAATATGTAGTACCCGATGCTCCCTAAGGATAACATCTCAAGAAGGGATCCATATAGTACCAATCCGTGTGACCAACGTGACAGTACAAGTAAAGTAATCTACTGCAGGAAATAATTCTAAGCAGGATATGAAATGATCAGAGAATGTACTCGCCTCGATAACCTGAACAGCTGATAAGTATAGGGGGTCCCACTGAAGCCACAGAGTCCTATTTAAAGCAACACAGGTTACAAGGTGTTCAAGTTGAAAATAAATGAATCCACAAACAATCTATTTTTATCCTAGGTTCTTCTAAGTCAAAACAACTCTAGGTCGACTCCGGTCAACTGTACTAGTCAAACTAGGTCAAACTAGGTCATGTCCTAACCCAGCAAGTCTTACTAGGCCTAACCAAGACTATCCTAGCAAGCACACATCAATACAAGGCTATACAAGCCAACATACACCCGACTCTATATAGCATGCAATTATTCAATACTCAAATAGGCAAGAATTCACATTGGATATACACTAGGTAATCTATTACTTTAAGCTATATATGTCTACACATATATACACATGCATATATTGGTATTTAACATTAGGTCTATAATTATGGCATTTCAAATGTTTATATAAACTTATATATATTACAACACAATATGCTACCATATATATAATATACATACATAGCTAAGTTAACTATATTCATAAATACTTATTTAAGAGGCTATGTGTGTGTATGTGAACATGACAAAGGGGCAAGTGAGGGTTAAATGGGCATACATAGTGTATACATATCAAAGAGTGTCAAAGTGTAAGTGAACAAAGTGTCAAGTGTGATAGTGTCAACATAGTGTAAGGGGTACATGAGGTAATATAGGATTTGTGTTAACATAGAACATTACATCTCATTAACTTGTATATTGCATACATTACATCTATTATTACATTACATTCATGCTTACATTCATTCATCATTCATTTATTCTCTTGTACTACTATATGCACCATACATTACATACTATGGAACCTACATATTCATTACAAGCCATACTTATACATGCTTATATTAGATAGGATACTTACACCTCATACATCATTTATTTAACCATTTACTCATGCTTGCATTCTCTATTTAGTTACATAATGTATATACATTAACATGGGTTAAAATCAAATAGAACATTATATTACACACAAGGGTGCACAAAATGCATATGCCGAATAATAACTCCTACTAATAATTAATACTATACCAACTCAGCATGAATTAAATTCTAGGATTAAAGTATGTTATAGATCTATGTGTTAGCTTTCCGAAACTTCAAACGGATCGCGTTTTCGTTTCCGGAAACTCCCGGAATCGCGAAAACACCGAGAACGCGTTTGTCTTTCGTACAGCTGACACTCAAATAATTCTCCAGAAAGTTACAAAAAGAATTAGGCCTATTAATACATGTTTTTGGAAAGCTAACTTCAATATACTTCTTTTAAAAAAACGGGAGATTAAACCGAGCTTTGAGCTAGAAGTTATGACATTTCTAAGTTAGGGCTGAAATTAAAAACGTGGATAAAAATCATGACGGATTTAAATAGTTTGAGCCAAAAGAATACACAATATATATCCTAATTATCCACAACAATAATAGCAATAATAATATGAGGAACCACACTCACAAACTTGATTATATAATCATCATGAACTATTTATTACATATATAAATATAGATAAACTCTCATTACAATATATATATATATATATATATATATATATATATATATATATATATATATATATATATATATATAAATCTATATATGTAACATGAACACATCCACAACACAAAGGACACTCTTATGACCTCCAAATGGACACAAATGGAGATACGACCGTAGGGGTCATTCCTATGGGTTTACAATATTCCTATATGCATGTAGGGGTGGTTTAGAGGAGAGATTATACCTTCCGGAAGAGAGATTCAAAAGAAAAGTCTTCCGACACGACATCGACACGTAGAGATTCCAAAAGGACACGAACGAGCTCCGAATCCTCCCAAACTTGGCTAGCTCCTCCCTTTCATGGAGTAGAGGAGAAAAGAAGAAGATTTGGTGGAAGAAGGAGTTGATTTGGTGAAGAAATGATAGGGATTTGCTCTCTAGAAATTTGGGAAAGAACAAGAGAGAGAAAAATAGATGGATAATGACAAATGGGAGGCTCAACCCTATCCATATTGTGGCTGGCCATAAAGGTGGTTTTGTCCTATTAGGAAAAGTCCAAAAGCCCTTTTCTAGTCTATTTACTAATACATTGGTAAGGGGTTAAGTCGGGGGTAGTTTGGTCAATCCTAAAACACTAATCCATATTAATACTAACCAAAATAATTAGTCTAGTCACTAACTAAAATTAATATCATGTGGACTAAAATTAATATTATATGGGCCATGCCTAACTAGTGTGTGGGCCCGCTAGAGTCAAACTACCCCGGGTCCCCGATACAAGTCGGAATGAGTTAAAATTCGAACCGACTCAAATAACCCCAAAACAATATCATAAATAATAAAATAAATTTCAACCCCAAAATAATATCATAAATAATAAAATAAATTTTAAAAATATTTTAAAATGTAAAATGACAAAAATACCCCTATTTTGAAAACTGGGGGTGGCAAATCTATCCACCTTAAAAAATTTCGTCCTCGAAATTAAAACAAAGCAATCACAGGAAACACATGCAGAAAACAATCTCATTCAAATGCTTTTAAAAAAAAATCAGCAATAAAAAAAAATTTCCTTGAGGCACATCAAATATTTATAAATAAAAACTGATACGTGTCCGATACAGACACAAAACCATCACACCTATCAAAGGTCAAAATTAATAATCATCAACGCAATAAATATCAAAATAATTCAAGGAGGTCAAATGCAAAATATCCTTAGGCCAGAAATGACATTAAAACATCCTAATCACATGGTTAGGCTCTAGGTCAAACAGTCTCTAGGGTTTCACTAGCAAAACATCAAAATTACAAGTCAAGATTTTAAATAGTTTTAAAATAATTTAAAAAATTATCAAAAATTATATCATGATTTAAATGTCAAATCAATAAATAATTAAAATTACAAAATTTCAAAATTACTCTCATCTTAGAAAATTGGGTGTTACAAGTCTACCCACCTTAGAAAAATTTCATCCTCGAAATTAAAATGTCCATACTCCCTCTAGGTCAAACCCCCACAATCAAAGTCCCAGATAAAAACAAATCATGTGATCAAAAGGACAACATACAGGGTCATTGCATACGGTGGTAGTGAAAGTCTCATCTAGGAATACTAGTCATGCTAAACCAAGACGGTCATAGGGTATCAAACACACAAGAAATCTAGAGTGCTAAACTAAAAAAGATACAGAAATAACAAATCATCAAAACTGTAAGACAGTCTACCATCCTATGTGAAAGCTGGTACTCGAAAAAAATATAAAAATAAGAAAGGTAACTTCCAATAATCTAAAAGGATACAGAAAAATCAATTTCAAAGTTAAAGAATTGAAGGTCACTTGCATTGAAATCCAATCACAATATATATATATATATAATATATATATATATATATATATATATATATATATATAGAGCGTTAGAGAGGAAAAGCTGGCATTATGTAATGTTATATGGTTTGTGTGTATGGTGTATGTGAACAGGTTAATATGGTAAGATAGTAGGCATATGTGTAGACGAAATATACATAAAATTGTATATGAGAAATTGGGTTTCAAAACAACGGCTATCAAATTACACTAATCATGGCATATTGGTTAAACAATCTACAATACGCAACTTATTTACTCATAACATGCATGGCTAACCTTATACATATATATAAAGAGGGTGTATGTGTGTCCTTGTACAGGGTTATAGCCTAGTATTGAAAAAAATTAAACTTAGTTTTAGTTCAGCATTTACATAAAAAAAATCTGAAAATAAGCTAACATTTAACCAGTGTAATATTAACATAATGCAATTTCAAAATTTAGTAGTTTAAAACATCACAACTAATTTCAATGCTCCCAATACATCCTAGCATGATAGAAATAAAACCCTAACATATTACTAATACATTTATCTATGCATACAGTTCAATATTACCTATCAAATCTGAAATTGAACTAACATTTGAAATAAATGTAAAAATGTTAACATGTAACTAGTTTTCAGGATTTTGGAGAAATTTGAACATTAAAAACCAACTCAATGCTTATCACAAACTAACATGTAAGAATATGAAACCTAAATTTATATTCCTACTTACAACAATGTACACAGCTCTAAATTTGACAATTTAAACATAAATTTTCAACCAAAATTTTTTGAATTGAAACCCTACGTATAACATACATGTGCAGTGATGTAAACCTAAATAATAACATGAAATTTATATTTAAATTACGAATTTAACATGGAGAAGCAGAGAACCAGAAATATTGGTTATGAAAATTTGGACATCACAACATATCAATATGTATCTAGATATGTAGAAAAATCAAGTGTAGCATGCATATGTATTAGGCAAAGTATCCGCTATATATATTCATATACATATTCTCATGTCCCAATATAAAAAAAATTAATTCTACGTTAAGACTAACATTTAAATTCCTACCAAAATTATAGAGTAGGTGATTGACAAAATCAAGACAGTTTTATTATCATTATTATTCAATACAAGAATAATAGCAAGAAAATAACGATAAAATCTGTTCTGCTTATCTGTTTAAAGAAGGAACCATTTTAAAATCCAGAGTTAAAATATCAAATTCAGATAAAGTCTAGCAAAATCATCGATTCATTGTATTATGAAAAACTCATAGCAAGAAATTACACAAGGTTTTAAAACCAACTAAACTTACTCTTGAGTTAAATAATAGGAAACTAGACAAAACAAATAAATAATAATAATTCTTTTTTTGAATGACTGAAACAAAAATAGAGAAAACATGTTCAAAAACATTTAGGGCGCAATCTGATAATCATATGCGTCCATCCAAAATCATGGTACTCTAAATCCTCGTCATACTAGTAAGCAAGGCTACGATAATCACAGAGCCCTTGACTTATGCACATATCTCTAAAATCATGGTATTTAACATTTTTGCGGTGCCGCTAGCTTGGCTGCGAAAACCTTAAATTCCCACACCCGAGAAATATCCAGAGTCAGACTATATGTCCTCACCATGCTGGCTAATGTGACTATAAAAGACTAGATTCCATAACATAGATGACCTAGCCCATATAATTTTATCTTGCCAAAATTAAATTAAATCAACAATGAATACCCAAAAATTAAATCAATTTATCAACGAACATCAAAATTCAAAAATAAACAAAAATTCATCAAATACAAACTCGAATGCAATAGTTATCATCAAAATTCAAATTCGACAGTTATCCATCAAAATCAATAATTACAAACTCGAATTCAACAATAATCTATAAAAATCAAATTTAACAACAAAAAAAAGTAAAAATAATCAAATCAAGGGAAAAAGAGAGTTTTCAAATCGAAGTTAAAATAAGATTCTCAAGGGTCGTCCCAGGAATCTCTCAAGGGTTCCTAACTGTGATTGAGTACCTTCAAAATATATTCTATTCCTACTGCAGGCTGTAGTGGTACTCTAGTTCGAATACCACTACACTTTTAGTCTTGACCTGCATGGGCCACCACTAAAACGTTTCACGACACGCACCCTAGAGTTAGGGCACGAGAACGTAACAACGCCCAGCCTACGCCGTAGTGTCGGCGGTAGAACGCTGTCCTAGGTCTCAATGCATCTAACAGTATAAGACTAAACAGTTTATACTCCCCGAATGGGGTGGCATAGCAGATACAGTCTCAATCACATCTAGGGTAGAGCATGATAAAGATAGATAAACATGAAACCCAAAATAAATACAGGAGATAGAAGTCTAAGTGTCTAAGATACATAAACCCAGAAATACATCTCAAAACTCAAATACAGTATCCACAAAGTAAATACAGCTCCAGACAAAATGAAATAACTATCTAAACAACCTCTACTGTGTCTGCTCTAGGCTAGTAGGCAATCCCAGGCCATCTGTAAAATTTATTAACAGGTCCACTCAGGACAAGAGCGAGCACAATACATCTCAACAGTTCAAAGCAGGTTAGAAAATATTCATGCAGTAAAGTAAAATACAAGTACTGAAAGAAGTACAGTATGTAAACAGAGAGAGAAAGCTGTAATAGAAATATCTACTATAAATAAAGAACTAACATGTGGCTAGTGAGTCAGAGTACAATATACATGTAAATGGCATAGGAGATTCTGATAAGACACTATGGAAGAGATTCTGATAAGATACTACTTGGGTATTATTCACATGTCCATTTCTACTCCCCGTACCCCCAATCAATACACAAGGATCCAGCCAGGTTATGTTATATGATGCTATGTAACAGCCTCCGAAGGGTGGTAGACCCCGAAGGTGATAGACCCCGAAGGTGATACATATTAGTCCCATAAATGGGATAAAGATTCTAGGAAGACTCTACGATCATAAGAGTATATGTCGTAAGTGATCAAAGAACCAATGAAACATATGATACGCCATGTAAGTAAAACGCACAGAACATGTAGTACCCGATGCTCCCTAAGGATAACATCTCAAGAAGGGATCCATATAGTACCAATCCGTGTGACCAACGTGACAGTACAAGTAAAGTAATCTACTGCAGAAAATAATTCTAAGCAGGATATGAAATGATCAGAGGATGTACTCGCCTCGATAACCTGAACAGCTGATAAGTATAGGGGGTCCCACTGAAGCCACAGAGTCCTATTTAAAGCAACACAGGTTACAAGATATTCAAGTTGAAAATAAATGAATCCACAATAATCTATTTTTATCCTAGGTTTCTTCTAAGTCAAAACAACTCTAGGTCGACTCCGGTCAACTGTACTAGTCAAACTAGGTCAAACTAGGTCATGTCCTAATCCAGCAAGTCTTACTAGGCCTAACCAAGACTATCCTAGCAAGCACACATCAATACAAGGCTATACAAGCCAACATACACCCGACTCTATATAGGATGCAATTATTCAATACTCAAATAGACAAGAATTCATATTGGATATACACTAGGTAATCTATTACTTTAAGCTATATATGTCTACACATATATATGCATACATATATTGGTATTCAATATTAGGTCTATAATTATGGCATTTCAAATGTTTATATAAACTTATATATATTACAACACAATGCTACCATATATAAATACATACATAGCTAAGTTAACTATATTCATAAATACTTATTTAAGAGGCTATGTGTGTATGTGAACATGGCAAGGGGCAAGTGAGGGTTAAATGGGCATACATAGTGTATACATATCAAAGAGTGTCAAAGTGTAAGTGAACAAAGTGTCAAGTGTGATAGTGTCAACATAGTGTAAGGGGTACATGAGGTAATATAGGATTTGTGTTAACATAGAACATTACATCTCATTAACTTGTATTTGCATACATTACATCTATTATTACATTACATTCATGCTTGCATTCATTCATCATTCATTTATTCTCTTGCACTACTATATGCACCATACATTACATACTATGGAACCTACATATTCATTACAAGCCATACTTATACATGCTTACATTAGATAGGATACTTACACCTCATACATCATTTATTTAATTATTTACTCATGCTTGCATTCTCTATTTAGTTACATAATGTATATACATTAACATGGGTTAAAATCAAATAGAACATTATATTACACACAAGGGTGCACAAAATGTATATGCCGAATAGTAACTCCTACTAATAATCAATACTGTACCAACTTAGCATGAATTAAATTCTAGGATTAAAGTATGTTATAGATCTATGTGTTAGCTTTCCGAAAATTTAAACGGATCGCGTTTTCGTTTCCGAAAACTCCCGGAATCGCGAAAACACCAGAACGCGTTTGTCTTTCGTACAGCTGACACTCAAATAATTCTCCAGAAAGTTACAGAACGAATTAGGCCTACTAATACATGTTTTTGGAAAGCTAACTTCAATACGCTTCTTTAAAAAAAATGGAAGATTAAACCGAGCTTTGAGCTAGAAGTTATGATATTTCTAAGTTAGGGCTGAAATTAAAAAATGGATAAAAATCATGACGGATTTAAATAGTTTGAGCCAAAAGAATACACAATATATATCCTAATTATCCACAACAATAATAGCAATAATAATATGAGAAACCACACTCACAAACTTGATTATATAATCATCATGAACTATTTATTACATATATAAATATAGATACACTCTCATTACAATATATATATATATATATATATATATATATATATATATATAAATCTATATATGTAACATGAACACCCCAACACAAAGGACACTCCTATGGCCTCCAAATGGACACAAAATGGACACAAATGGAGATACGACCGTGGGGGTCATTCCTATGGGTTTACAATATTCCTATATGCATGTAGGGGTGGTTTAGAGGAGAGATTATACCTTCCGAAAGAGAGATTCAAAGGAAAAGTCTTCCGACACGACACCGACACATAGAGATTCCAAAAGGACATGAACGAGCTCCGAATCCTCCCAAACTTGGCTAGCTCCTCCCTTTCATGGAGTAGAGGAGAAAAGAAGAAGATTTGGTGGAAGAAGGAGTTGATTTGGTGGAGAAATGATAGGGATTTGCTCTCTAGAAATTTGGGGAAGAACAAGAGAGAGAAAAATAGATGGATAATGACAAATGGGAGGCTCAACCCTATCCTTATTATGGCTGGCCATAAAGGTGGTTTTGTCCTATTAGGAAAAGTCCAAAAGCCCCTTTTCTAGTCTATTTACTAATACATTGGTAAGGGGTTAAGTCGGGGGTAGTTTGGTCAATCCTAAAACACTAATCCATATTAATACTAACCAAAATAATTAGTCTAGTCACTAACTAAAATTAATATCATGTGGACTAAAATTAATATTATGTGGGCCATGCCTAACTAGTGTGTGGGCCCGCTAGAGTCAAAACTACCCCGGGTCCCCGATATAAGTCGGAATGAGTTAAAATTCGAACCCGACTCAAATAACCCCAAAACAATATCATAAATAATAAATAAATTTCAACCCCAAATAATATCATAAATAATAAAATAAATTTTAAAATATTTTAAAATGTAAAATGACAAAAATACTCCTGTTTTGAAAACTGGGGGTGACATAAAGGGGATAAGAATTTGGGATACGATAGGATAGGATATTCTTTAAATAAATTAGCAGAGAGGTTGACTCGGATTTGGTAGTTTTAAAATGGTTAGAGTTTGGATAGCCTTCAGAATTTGAAGGAGATATGGGTTGAGCCGGAAAGAATACGTGATAATAGAGGAGAGTGTTGATGATGATGAAAACAAATATGGAGAAGAGGGGCTCTATGTATATACTAACGTAGAGATAAAATTTGTTTAGGAGAATTCTATCAAGATTAGAATTTAAAGGATAATAATTATAAAATACTTAATCTACGGGGATTTTCTCATTCTGCAATACTACTATATAATTGACCAATCATAATAGTTGAAGATGATGTTTGTCACTTAGATACACTAAGATGCAGTCACGATGGATGTTAATCATGCAAGTCATCCAAGCATGATCAAAATTTAAAAGTTGGTACGAGCATGAACAATATCATAATAGTCATGATCACGGTGGAATAAATAAAACTTAGTTAAAAGTATAGGCACAATTATGATTTAGTCATGAACAAAAATTGTTCAAGATCGATCAAAATTGAATCATTGTGGTACGAACAAATAGTTAAGCAAAATTATTTAGGCACGATTATAGAATCGAATTCTAGGATAACATACGAATTGGCACGATTGAAATAGAATCGAATAGTCTAGTCGTGACCTAAAGGTCGTTAAGGATGGTCCAAATCGAAACCGTTCTAACACGATCGATTGGGTAAGCATGATCAAAGAATCATAATCTAGGGATGATTATGAATCTAGTGGAAGAAAATCAAATTAGGTTTAAAAGATGTCGATTCAAAAGTAGGAAGATATCGAGAAAAATAACAATCAGTTTATTGAGAAGTTGGTAACTAGGAATAATGCACAAATCAATTTAGAAACTTTACAGTCGTATGCCAATAAAAGACGTAGCCCACATGGTATTCGAATATCGTAAACATATCTGAAGTCATTTTACCGATAATTTATGCCTCGCCAGTGTACAGCTAGCTGCAATAAACTCTTGGTTCTACGACTCAAATGAGGATACGGTAATGAATACCCTATCAACTCTATCCAATCCTGACATAATAATTCAAGGATAAAAATAGGGCAACTAAGCTATAGTTTTAATGACATTCGATAACTCACGCTTATTTGAAATTATTTCAACTTGGGGGACATACCAAGCCAGTGCGCTGCTAGCTGCAGTGAACCCGTAGTCTCGATAATTCAATTAAGTGGCGACAGTGCGTTGCTGTCTTGTTATCGCAAGTCAACGAACAGTCTTTTAGCTATACTTTATAAAATTTTAAAGGAGGTTCTAGAATTTCAAACAAGTTCCATGAAGGTGTAAGTATCTGTCCTTCAAGTATGAATATCAAGTCTTGAAAAGAAAATGATTTATTAGGAAGGATAACTCTTGAATCCAAAAACTTAATTTGAGATTAATGTATAGACAATTGAGTGAGAAATTATTAAAAAGATATAATCCCTTGGGTCCAAGGAAAATATAAGTGATAAAAACCCATGATATGGCGATGTTTAGAAAAGACATCAGATAAAGTTGTACAAATGATCATGATTAGGGAGAAAATGACCGAAGGCAAAAGAATATAAACTTGAATTTATATTTCTCTAATATTCAAGATCAAGGAAAAATATGTAAATGGCACTATGTCTACCCATTATGAATATATTTATACAAAAGTATATATGTATAACCTAAGTGAATCCCAATAATCCCAACATAACATTCTAAGAGGGTCATCTTATTTTCAAGTAAAATATGAATTTAAATAGCAATAATACATATATTATTCAATATAATTTATAGAAATTATCACAATGCTAGAAATGGACTACCAATATATACACATTTACATATCTACATGGACGACGTTGGTCGCACTACATGACCACTAAGACTTGGGTTGGATTCGGGCGGGTTTGGAACAACCAGGTCTTCTAAAAGTCAATAATCTTAATAAGGGTTATGTCGCAATTTGGCCTGGTTTTCCTAGTTAGTGCACACTTATGACTCGACCTTCTCTATCATGGCTAGAACACTAGTCAAAGCACTCGACCACACTCTCAGTGCCAAAATTCTTAGTTATCTTGCACTCTGAAACTTAACCGTGATTAAGGCCTTCTATAATAAATATTTATAAAATTCTAAGAATCACATTTTAATTCAAACAATTAAATAAAAGGACATTTTCTAAACTTTCGGAAAGAGGGGTTACGGTCAAGAATTGGGTTCCAGGAAGACCTAAGTTGATGAGTAAATAGTCTACCCATCTTAGGTCATACCGTCGTATCAAAATGTAATAGTGTATCTATAAAACCTTCCAAGTCATCTAAATTTAGTAAATTGTATGGCCTAATCCTTAACTACCCAATAATCAAAATAAGGACTCCTATTCCTAGTCATTCTCCTAAATTAATTCAATCCTAATTGTGAATGAGCATTCCCTAGTCGTAGGCTCGTAATAGTATGACTAACTTAAGTACTATCACAAGTTCGCAATCTTTTGCGAAAACTGACCTGCATGGGCCACCATAAAAACTTGTCACGACCCGTACCCGCTTTTCAGATACGAGACATGTCTAAGCCATCCTACGTCGCAGAGTCGACGGTAGAACGCTGTCAAGCCCGCAAGAAATAAATGCTCAAAATAAACATTATTGCTCATTCACATTTCTAGATTTGATTACAACATTTACAACATTTATATCTGAAAGTAAATACAAAGTTCTCACAATTAATGAAAATGATACAACTGCTATCTATTTCTAAGTTTCTGTCTGCAAGTACTCCCGTAAATCCCAAAGCAAAGTGAAGCCACAGCTAACCAGAAAAATGTTGGTTTTCAGTCAGGAATGGAATAAGCACGCAAACCGACGGTAATGCGAGAACACAATAGAATTAACAAGACATGAAATAACATATGAGAGATAAAAACTAGAAAGTACTGATGACATGGTAGGTAGGGAAGAAGACAAGGAAACAAATAAAATACAACTACCGATGTGATGTAAAATATCCGTTTCGACATGTGAACGGCTAGGGGGTAAATTCGGCACCTGTACGTGTCGTATATGATGCTATTATTCACGAATAGACATCATGGGGATAGTTCTGGGTAGTCCACATGTCTACTAAGATATTTTTCTTCCCGACTACTCCGTGTGACGAGCGTGTCAACAAGCAGCAAGATACATGTATAAACATAAAATGTAAAAACTACTATGAATCGAAAAGCAATCAGAAAGTGCACTTGTCTGAGATCCTTAGCTGGTGAAACCGACAATCTCGTTGAGTCCAATTAGCCTAGGGTCGACATGAAGGAATCCCAAAGTTGGCAAAAAGAAATATGAATATATTAGTCATGATGAAGGTCAATATTCAAGGAATTTCATAAATAAAAATTATCTACTTATTTTAGAATATATTTATAGTATTAAAAGTAGATTTTATTAGTTAAAATATTTAGATTATTAAGTAACCTAGAAAATCATCCTATTTTTGTCAAATACATCTTTTTGGTCAAAAGCTATATTTTTAAAGTGCTTAAAACAATAAGATTTTTAGGCCACAAAGTCATACCTATGCCACAAAACATAATAATACTTTAGGACTAACAATCCGATTTCGAAATAGCTAGGGCCAAGCCCAATTATATTTTTGGTCACAATATACATAATTTTTGAAAATTATTTCGTATGAATTTACATATTAATAATAAAATAACAAAAATCATATTATTAATAAAAATTAAAGTATATATCATAAACATTGTCATATAACAAAATGATATATTATTCTTATTATACTTAGTAATAAAACATTTGTTGTCAACCCTGATTGTACGAAATAATAACTTAAAAATAATACATAAATAATAATAATAATAGTAATAGTAATAGTTATATTACTAAATAATAGTAACTATGCTATTTATAACATATATACGTATTCATGTGTAAACTCTAAATATAATTATTAGTAAAACTTCATTAATACTAAAATTACTTGTAACCCTCGATTTGGGTGAAGAGGATTGATAATTAATAATAAAGTAAAAAAAGAAACTGAGACAGCTATTTCGATGTCCTCTCCTTTCCTGAGCCACAACATATGAAAAGAAACAAAAACAAAGAAAGTTAAAAGAGAAAAGAAAAAGCTTGAAGAGAGAGAGAGACTACGCAGAGGCACTCACCGTGGGGAGGGAGGGAAGGCGAAGCTCTAGTCTAGAGAGCTCATCGGCTTAGCTCTAGGCGACCCCGACGCGGACGGCCTTTCGGAGATCTGGGCCTGGCCGTGCGGTTGCTTACCGGTGCAGGCGCTGGATCGGAAAGCGACGAGAATATCTGCGGGTCTTGGCTCACGGGGACGCGGGCAGCTCGTGAGGGTGCGGTGCAGAGCGCGTGCCCGTGGTGGCGCTGGGCGCTGCACCTGATCTGGCATTCCGTATGGCTGTGCAGGCACGGGTTCGAAGTGTGTGACACGGT
>JANAVB010044650.1:0-47648 GCA_029216955.1 Iris pallida | reverse complement strand
CCACCTCGATCACTCTCAGCTCTTGAGTTGTTGTCCAGTTTGCCGTTCAGCCTCGGCCCTGAACTCCTTGAACTCTCGAATGCTTCGTCTTTAGATTGAGTAAGTAGACGAAGGCATACTTGGAGAAGTCATCGATGAAAGTAATGAAATACTTCATCCCGGCCTTTGTAGAGAATTGTTGAAGTCACAGATATCTGAGTGAACCAACTCCAGAAGATCTGTGCTTCGATGGACCCTGTAGAAGGGTTCCTAGTGATCTTCGTCTGAGCACATATCTCACATTTCTCTACCTTACCCCACACTTGGAGATAAGTCCTAGACTAGACATTTTGTTATTCGCTTACAATGAACATGTCCTAGTCTATTATGCCACAACTCAAGAGAGTAATTCAAACTAGTGATAGCATTGACATTATTATGCTGGGTTACAACAAGCTGAATTTTGTACATTCCTTCAGTCTGAAAAGCTTTCCCGAAGAAAGTACCCTTCTTGGACATCCCATTTGGCCAGCATTGATGTCCATCCTCAAGCCTGCGTTACAGAGCAGGCTCCCAGAGATCAGGTTCTTTGCGATTGCAGGAACATGCTTCACACCTTGAAGCGTCAGAATGTTCCCCGATGAAGCTTCAGCTCCACCGTCCCGATCCCCAGTACTTCAGCTTGTGCCTGGTTCGCCATCATGACTTTCTCGGAAGTAGGCTCATAGGAGACGAACCGTCCTTGTCTGAACAGACATGACATGTGCGCCAGTGTCTATCCACCAGTCCAAGTCTGCCCCCACAGTTGCAACCTGTGCTATCATGGCAACCTGATTAGTAACCAAAGAAACCTTGTTAGGCTCACCTTGCTCTTTGGGCTTGGACTTGCATTCACTTTTATAGTGACCCTTCTTGCCACAGTTGAAGCAAGTCACATGGGACTTGGACTTCTGTTGCTTGAATCCTGGACCCTTCACTTTTAGATACGAGAAGTCCTTCTTCTTGTGGTGAGAAGCCGCTGCTTCCCTTTGTTCTCTCTGGTGGCTTGAACCAGATTCGCCGTTGCTAGTTGCTTGGACAGGGTGTCCAACTTCTGTTGAGAGCGCATCTCGTCCTCAACATGAATCTCGCTGAGGAGATTATCCAGGCTAATCTCCATCTTCTTCCTATGCATCCTTGCATAGATGTTGCTCCATCCTGGAGGAAGTTTTGCCACGATCCCTCCAACGACGAACTTGTCGACGAGGGGCATGCTATCGTCCTCCAGTTTCTGGCGCAGCTTCAGGAACTCTTTCACTTGGGGCAGCATGGTCTTCTCGTCTTCAAAGACCCATTTGTGGTATTTTCAACCATGAACATCTTCGACCGGGCTCGTCGTCGTCATACAGCTTCCCCACGGACTCCCAGATCTCTTGGCAGAAGTCCTCTTGTGTAGGACTCGGCCAGGAGTCTTCCATGGAATTCAGGATCAGCAGCCTGCAAATGCTGTTATCCTTTTTCCACTTCGTCTGCTTGCTCGTAGCAGCGGCCAGAACAGCAGCAGATCCTGTTGCTGGAACGATTGGTTCTTCCTCATCCAACACGTGATCAACATCCACGAGTTGAAGGTTCAGAGTCACCTTTCGCTTCCAGATCTGGAAGTGTTCGCCGTCGAATTTCTCCAACTTGTTAAAGCCGGTATCGACAAGCGAAGCACGAGTGTTTCCATCGAATCGTATAGCTTTGAGATTGTTAGTCTATTGCAAACAATCGATGGAAAAACTCAGTTGCAATCCCTAAGAAGAGATGCAAAGAATGCAGTTGCAATCCCTAAAAAGAGATGCAAATAATGCAGTTGCAATCCCTAAAAAAGAGATGCAAATAATGCTGATTGCGTAGCCTAAACGATTAAATAAAAATCGAATCGCGTTTGCAATAGCGGTTTCTCGAAGGCAACAAGAGATGATCAACAACAGTTGAGTCTCAGATTCTCGAAGGCAACAGAAAGAGAGGAAGGAAGAAGAAGAGCGGATCTCGCTGGGGTGTTGACACCGGCGCTCAAAGCTATACCCGCAGTACGGATAAGCTCCCAGGAACCAGCAAGTTCAGGAGAACTTCTGGAACGCTCGTAAGTCAATATTTGAGACTTGAACGGGCTTCCTGGACTTAACAGACTCCCTCAACTCTCTTTTTTGGTGCATCTTTCAAAGGAGGCCAAGGGGCTCTATTTATAGAGTGGAGTTGAGACTTCACCTCTTCTCCTCCGATGTGGGACTAAAATACCAATACTCAAAATAGAGTTTGATTTTAGATCATCCCATAATCAGCATAGAAGTGTGCCAGTCCACGCCTACCCCCCGAACACTCCCGTGCATGCACGAGACATCCTGGAGTCCGTGTCCGAGTCCGAGTCCGCACAACAAAAATTAACTTGCATCCTTGTTGGATTTAATCCTTTTCCTTCTAGGAAAATACTTCCACATGGCACAAACTTGTGCCCCACTACACCTCATGTGCACACCTCAACACAAGCAATGCATATTGAGATACTCACCTTTGGTGTAGCCGATGTGGGACTATCTTTTCTAGTCCAAAGGCAAAAACACCAACAAGTTTAATCTTTATAAAGTTTAAGTAACCAAAATTTACTTCAAAATTCTATGGAACAAAAAACATAAGCTCAAAGATTAAAAACTCAATTCTTAGCATTCTTAACATAAATTCAAGTCCACTAAAATCTATTCCAAGTTCTAGGAAACCAACCAAAACAAAGATAAAAATGAAAATGGTAGTATAAAATTAATCATGAACAACATTAAAAATGTGTGCGTGTGTGGTGTGTGTGTGTGTGTGTGCGTATGTGTGTGTGTGAATCGGTTCGGTATTTTCGGTATGGACACTCAAACCGTTACCATTACCATTATACCGTAATTAGTCGGTTCGACAATTCGGTATTTATACATAATTTTGGTTCGGATTTCGGAATATTTTAATCGGTATTCGGTCGGTTTTTCGGTATTGGTCGGTATTTGCTCACCCCTAGTGAATCCTTAGAGGAAAAAATATGATGTGGGAGGAACCACTTTCCTCCCTATTTTTTCTTCCTCTTGGGAATCAAATTTCTTTCCTCCTCATTTTCTTTGGCATCCAAACAAAGGAAATGAATCACTTTCCTTTCCCAAGGCTCCAATTCCGCGAACCAAACGTGGCCTAGGTCTGTAGGCCTATTTGATATTAATGACATTTCTAAGCTTTTAATGAAGAATTCTCACAAAGATGTTAACCAAATGATTCATTTGAGTATTTGATTATGGTTAATTGATTAAGTTTTGTTATAAAATTATTAATGGTCATGTAATTACTATATTGTTAATACTAATTAAAATTAGCATAGTCCTAGTATAACTAACTAATCTTATCATCATTGCTACTATGTATATTATTTGTTCGCCTAACAATTATTTTAAAAACTAAATAATAAGCAAGACAAATTAAAGATGAACTTATGCAAATGAAGGAATTATAATGGACCAAAAACCCATTAGCTTAATGATTTCTCTGGACAACCCACAATATCGTCGATTCACGAACAGAATTTTGAGGGTCCCATTGACCGGCCAGTGGAAAATTTCATGGGACAACATATCCCGTGGAGATTCAGAGACGAAGCCTCCAAAAGCTAATCAAAATTTCAAATTTGACTTGTTTCGAACCACGAGAGCCAAATCTCTAGGAAATATGAACTACGTCTTGAAGAAATCAAGCTACCAAGACCTCGAGTCAAGTGTAATAGCTATTTTTAGGAAATATTGTAAGTTGATAGGTTATGGCAAATGAAAGCTCCAAAACTTTAGGCATATAAGTAATATTTTAACCTGACAGTTTATCAACGACATATTGGTATATCGTTAGTATAGTATCGTGCCAGTTTTTGTCCTAAATCAACTTCTAGAAAGTTTATGTATAACTGACTATCATGTGTCGGCCGTATACTATCGATAAAACGACAACATATCATCAATATACTGATGATATAGTGTTAGACCCAAATTTGTTTTCCATAAACTTTTCAACACATACAAATTTCTTTGGTAGTATGCAGACGATAAATCGCCTTTTTGCACAACATTAATATTGTAATGACTATATTTAAAGTCGTTATTGTGTAGACAATAATGACTATTGAGAGGTCTTTATATAAACCCTTTTGGCCTCTTATTACCCGCTTCTTTAGGCCTTAAATTTTTATCTACCAAATAATTTTTTTCACATTCAAGAACTTTCACTTGCCAAACCTATTTGAAATAGAGTGTATATTGAATTGTACATTAAGATCTTCCTTTGCTATAAGATCAATATTTTTTGTAAGAGATTGAAGTAAGTATTGGATCAAAACTTATGTAGAAGTCGACAAGTCCTTCAAATCAAATCCAGTGCATAAGAAGTTGGCCAAACCTTCAGAACACATCTCACAAGTATAATTATTTTTATTATAGTTGGATTAAAGTTCGAGAGAGTTTTAGGATTGAAGTGTCCAATAGAAAATACCACGATACATCTGGTGTTTGCATTATTGTCTCATCTCTGTCACTTATTTTTAAATTACCTATTTGTATTCTTAATTATGCTTAATTATTAGTTTTACCCTATTCATGTGCTTTCAAAAACTACAATGAAAAAGAGACGATTATCATTTCTTCAGCTCAATAACATACAAACATTAGGTAAATTAAAACCAAGTCTCTTCCTCTTCGAGTTGTCTAAGATGAGAAGTTTGTTTTAGTTTCTGCGTCTACGTGGCACGATATTCTTATCCTCTTTGGCACTCTCTGGGACGCATCAAATCTTTCTCATTTTCATAACAATATTCTTTGTTGGTGTTTTGCCTTTGGACTATGAAAAATAGTCCCACATCGGCTACACCAAATGGTGAGTATCTCAATATAATGCATTGCTTGTGTTGAGGGTGCACATGAGGTGTAGTAGGGCACAAATGTGTGTCATGTAGGAGTATTTTCCTAGAAGGAAAAAGGATTAATTCCAACAAAGAAGTAAGTTGATTTTTATTGTGCGGACTTGGACTCGGACGCGGACTCCAGGATGTCTCGTGCATGCACGGGAGTATTCGGGGGGCAGGCATGGACTGTCACACTTCTATGCTGATTGTGGAATGATCTAAAATATCAAACTCTATTTTTGAGTATTGGTATTTTAGTCCCACATCGGATAGGAGAAGAGGTGAAGTCTCACTCCACTCTATAAATAGAGCCCATTGGCCTCCTTTGAGAGATGCACCAAGAAGAAAGTAAAAAGGAGTCTGTAAAGTCCAGGAAGCCCGTTCAAGTCTCAAATTTTGACTTACGAGCGTTCCAGAAGTTCTTCGTGAACTTGCTGGTTCTTGGAAGCAGATCGTGGTGGGCGAATCTTGCTTTGAGCAACGATGATCTTAATCACCCCAGCAAGAACCTTTTCTCTTCTTTTTTCTCTTTCTTCTCTTCATCTGAGTTGTAACTCAGTTTGTTCGTCTGCAACTGCAATTGCAAGGAAGAACCTGAGATTTATTTTCTGAACTCAGTTCTGTCTGTCAGCAACTACGATTGCGAAGAAGAATATGAGATTTACTTTCTGATTATTGTTGCTTTTGTAATCAGATTCATATTATAGTGTTCCTCTTGGATCTCGAGAATAATCAGAAGATGAACGTTTGTTGAACCTCTGATCTCGACATCGAGTCTACCATCTTTGATCAAGCCCCGGGACTAACACTCTCAAAGCATTATCTTGTAAATGGAGAACTCTCGTGCTTCTCTCATCAATACCAGCTTTAACAGTTGGAGAAATTCGACGGAGAACATTTCCAAATCTGGAAGAGGAAGGTTACCCTTAATCTTTAACTCGTGGACGTAGACCATGTGTTGATTGAGGATGAACCGACAATTCCAGAAGGAGGAATTGCCGATGCTATTGCTGCTGCACTCGTTAAGCAGAGCAATGGAAGAGAGAAAACAACATCTGTAAACTGCTGATTCTCAATTCTATGGAACTCTCTGGCAGAGTCATATTCCAAGAAGGTGAAGGCCAAAGAGATCTGGGATTCTTTGGGTAAGCTATATGAAGATGATGAGAACAGGTCCAAAATCTTCATCGTCGAGAAGTACCACAAGTGGCTCTTCGAAGACGAGATGAAGATGGCTACCTCAAGTGAAAAAATTCTTGAAGTTGCACCAGAAATTAGATGACGAGAAGATGCCCCTCATCGACAAGTTCATCATTGGAGGGATAGTCTCGAAACTTTCTGCTGGTTGGAGCAACTTCTATGCTAGAATGTATCGGAAGAAGCTGGACATTAGCTTGGAAGATCTCCTACAAGATATCCAAGTTGAGGACGAAATGCGATCTCAACTAAAGATGGACTCTCTGTCCATCCAACTGGCTAAGGCCAACTTGGTGCAGACAAGAGAGTTCGAGGGAAAGTGGGTGGCTTCTCATCACAAGAAGAAGGACTCCATTAATCTGAAAGTGAAGGGTCATTCGTTCAAGAAACAGAAGTCTAAGTCCCACGTGACTTGCTTCAACTGTGCCAAGAAGGGCCACATTAAGAGTGAATGCAAATCCAGCCCAAACAAGCTGAACAAGGTGAGCCTAGCAAGGTTTCCATAGTTTCTAACATAGTTGCTATGATTGCTCAGGTCAAAGCAGTGGGGGCTGACTCTGACTGGTGGATAGACACTGGTACGACCTGTCATATCTGCTCTGGCAAGGAATGGTTCGTCACATACCAGCCAACTTATGAGAGAGTTATCATGGCGAACCAAGCCCAAACTGAAGTTCTGGAGATAGGAACTGTGGAGCTGAAACTCACATCCGAGAACACTCTGACGCTTCAAGGTGTGAAGCACGTTCTGGTGATTGCAAAGAACTTGATCTCTGGAAGCCTGCTTAGCAACGCAGTCTTGAGGATGGACATCAATGCTGGCCAGATGGTGATGTCCAAGAAGGGAACATACTTCGAAAAAGCTTTTCAAACCGAAGGGATGTTCAAAATTCAGCTTCTAAACAAGTCAAATGTAATCAATGCAATTGCTCGTTCTGATTATTCTCTTGAGTTGTGACATAATAGGCTAGGACATGTTCACTGTAAAAGAATTAACAAAATGTCCAGTCTAGGACTTATCTCCAAATGTGGGGGTAAGGTAGAGAAGTGTGAAGTATGTGCTCAGACAAAGATCACAAGAAAACCCTTTTATCGGGTCAATCGAAGTACAGATCGTCTGGAGTTGGTGCATTCTGATATCTGTGACTTCAAACAATTATCTATAAAAGTCGGAATGAAGTATTTCATAACTTTCATCGATGACTTCTCAAAGTACGCGTTCGTCTACTTGCTCAAGTCTAAAGACGAAGCGTTTGAGAAGTTTAAGGAGTTCAGGGCCGATGCTGAACGACAAACTGGACAACAACTTAAGAGGCTAAGAAGTGATCGAGGCGGAGAGTATTGGTCTCATGAATTCATATTGTTCTGCAAAGAACATGGAATCATAAAGGAGACTACTGCTCCGTATTCTCCTCAATCTAACGGAGTAGCGGAGAGGAAGAACAGAACATTGACAGAAATGATGAACTCAATGCTGCTAACTGCGGGTCTTCCTAAATGCTATTAGGAAGAAGCTACATTGACGGCCACTTTTATTCTAAATAGAGTGCCGTATGCAACTTCGGACGTAACTCCTCATGAACTCTGGTTCAAAGTCAGACCTAACCTGAATGTCATTCAAGTAGGGGTGTCTGGCTTATGTGAAGCTCCCAGATCTGAAGATTCAGAAGTTAGGGACAAGGACTACGAAGATAATCTTCTTGGGGTTTGCGGAGAAGAGTGATGCTCGAAGATTTCTTGATATTGAGTCAAATCATATCATCTTATCTCGCGATGCTGAATATTTTGAAGACAAGTTTGTAAGGCACAAGAACATTGTTCTAACGGACATTTCGGAGAATGATGAAGGTGCAAAGGTGACTGAGATCTTCAATGAGCCAGTTGTCCAAGATGAAGTTGTTACTGAGGAGACAATGATTGAACCGAAACTCACTGAGCCGTCGTCGAAGCGAACGAGGAGGCCGAAGAACTTCGAACATAACTTCATCACCTATCATGTGGAAGCAGATCCGCTTACCTATGATGAGGCGATGAAGACCAGAGATGCTGTTTTCTGGAAGAAGGCGATAGACAATGAAATTGAATCAATCACCTCCAATAACACTTGGGTGTTGGTTGATCTACCTGAAGGAGCAAAACCTATCGGATGCAAGTGGATCTTCAAGAAGAAGATGAAAGCTGATGGAACCATTGAAAAGTTCAAGGCTAGGCTAGTGGCAAAGGAGTTTTCTCAGAAGCAGGGGATCGACTACTTTGACACGTATGCTCCAGTAGTCCGGATGACCACCATCAGAATGTTGATTACTCTTGCAACGATACATAAGATGGTGATACATCAGATGGATGTAAAAATGGCATTCCTGAATGGCGAGATGACCGAAAAGATCTACATGCAATAGCCAGAAGGGTTTGTCGTCAAAGGTCTTGAAGAAAAGTCTGCAAGTTTGTGAAATTTCTGTACTGTTTAAAGCAAGCTCCCAAAATGTGGCATGAGAAATTTGACAAAGTCATAAGGTCAAATGGCTACAGGGTCAGTAAAAAAGACAAGTGTGTCTATACGAAGTTTGCTGACGAAAGAGAAGTCATCGTTTGTCTATACGTGGACGACATGCTAATCCTAGGTACGGATATAAGCTGTGTCACGGAGATAAAGAAGTTCCTCTCGACGATGTTCAATATGAAGGACTTAGGGGATGCTGATGTTATCTTGGGACTCAAGATAATTCGGACAGACACTGGACTAGCGCTGTCACAGTCTCATTATGTTGAGAAGATGATCACTCGTTATGGGTATCATGATCTTCCAGGGATCGATACGCCGTACAAGTATGATCTGAAGCTGAAGCCTAATTCAGGGAAAAGCGTCAGGCAGCTGGAGTATGCAAACATAATCGGGAGTTTGATGTATGCTACTACTACCACAAGGCCTGACATAGCTTTCGTTGTGGGAATGTTGAGTCGTTTCATGAGCAACCCGGGCATTGAGCACTGGAAAGCTATGAAACGGATTATGAGATATCTCAAGAAGACTCAGACATATGCACTGCACTACAGCGGAGACCTACAGGTACTGGAAGGCTTCAGTGATGCCAGCTGGTGCTCAGAAGTGGAGAATGAGAGATCCACAGGTGGATACATTTTCATAATGGGTGGAGCTGCTATATCATGGAAATCGAAGAAGCAGACTATGCTCTCGCGATCATCCATGGAATCTGAGTTATTTGCACTTGATACCACAACGGAGGAAGCAGAAAGGCTTTGGGAGCTCATGTATGATCTTCCAGTGGTTAGGACACGAATACCGGGGATACCGATATACTGCGACAACCAAGCGACTACGGCGGTGGCATCAAATGACCTCTTCAACGGGAAGAAGAGGACTGTGCGGTTGAAGCACAGGACAGTACACGATCTCATCAAGAGGGGTGTTATTGCAGTGATTGATATTCGAAGTCAGGAGAACCTGGCGGATCCGTTCGCCAAGGGCCTCAAGCGCCAGCTGGTCAATGACACAGCTTGTAAAATGGGCTTGAAGGCATTCTGATATTGTGTTATTACATTCCTACCATAAAGTTTTATGCTATTAGTTCAAAAAAAAATCTACTAGGCATCTAGCTTTTGGTTCAAGGGAGTACTATTAACCAGAAGAATATCAAAAACGGTGGGTACTTGTCCTCTGTGGCATGGAGAGGTTACGGACCTACAACCATAATTGTCTACCGTTGTTTTCTGCGGAAAACGGATCCTGTGGAAAGGTTGGATTAAATGCCTTAATGAGTGCTCAGGCAAAGTGAATGCCTGGAGTGCTTTACAGGAAGCACGGTAGCGCAGTACTACAAGGAGTGTACCTCCATGCTATAGTGGGGTGACTCCACCATGAGGTTTTCGGTTAGGGGTAATGCCTCGGCTTTGTGAGCTAAGTCACAACGGAGTAGCACCGCAAATAGGCGGGTAGCCTAATGCTGTATGATAATCGTAGTAAAGAGAGGTACACAGCACTACAAAGAGGACGATGTCCTCATGTTACAGTAGTATGACACCACGAAGAGGTACCAGGTAGGCTAAAGCCTCGGCTTCGCGAGCCATGTCATAGCGGCGTAACACCGCACGGAAGTACAAGGCTTCATGCTGGGTAGTTTGGCACTACAAAGAGGCTTGTGACCTCATGCTACAGTAGTATGACACTATGATGAGGTACCCAGGTGGGGTAAAGCCTCGGCTTTAAGCCATGTCATAGCGGCGTAGCACCGCAAAGGAGCGCAATGCTTCATGCCATGACTCTTTATAAAGAACTCACCTATAGTGTATGGACAGAGATATCAGGCCGTCTCTTGAAGGTAAACTTGTAGACGCCCAAAAATTATACACTGAAACCAGGCCAAGGCCTTTAATGTGCAGCCAGAAGCACAATTGATGTCATTATGTGAGTAGGAAGAATTGCAGTTATGGTGTAGAATTCAAGACTTAGTCCATTCTTGTATCATGCTGTTATTTAACCCATGCAGGAAGATTCAAGTCGTAGCGACATCTCTCCTAATGCATGATGGGCAGTCACTGTGGGGAACGCTCAACCTATGTATTGAGATATATAGGAGATTGTTGGTGTTTTTTCCTTTGGACTATGAAAGATAGTCCCACATCGGCTGCACCAAATGGTGAGTATCTCAATATAATGCATTGCTTGTGTTGAGGTGTGCACATGAGGTGTAGTGGGGCACAAGTGTGTGCCATGTGGGAGTATTTTCTTAGAAGAAAAAAAGGATTAATTCCAACAAAGAAGTAAGTTGATTTTTGTTGTGCGGACTCGGACTCGGACGCGGACTCCAGGATGTCTCGTGCATGCACGAGAGTGTTCGGAGGGTAGACTGTCACACTTCTATGCTGATTGTGGTATGATCTAAAATATCAAACTCTATTTTTGAGTATTGGTATTTTAGTCCCACATCGGATAGGAGAAGGGGTGAAGTTTCACTCCACTCTATAAATAGAGCCCCTTGGCCTCCTTTGAGAGATGCACCAAGAAGAAAGTAAAAGGGAGTCTGTCAAGAAAGCCCGTTCAAGTCTCAAATTTTGACTTACGAGCGTTCCAGAAGTTCTTCGTGAACTTGCTGGTTCCTGGAAGCAGATCGTGGTGGGACGAATCTTACTTTAAGCAACGATGATCTTAATCACCCCAGCAAAAACCTTTTCTCTTCTTCTTCCTTCTTTCTTCTCTTTCATCTGAGTTGTAACTCAGTTCTGTCTGTCTGCAACTGCGATTGCAAGGAAGAACGTGAGATTTATTTTCTAAAATCAGTTCTGTCCGTCAGCAACTGCGATTGCGAGGAAGAACGTAAGATTTACTTTCTGATTATTGTTGCTTTTGTAATCAGATTCATATTATAGTGTTCCTCTTGGATCTCGAGAATAATCAGAAGGTGAACGTTTGTTGAACCTCTGATCTCGACATCGAGTCTACCATCTTTGATCAAGCCCCGGGACTAACATTCTTATCCATTTTTAATATATTATTCTATGAGAAAGCTAGAAAGAAAACATAAGGAAATTTTTGTTTTTGAATATATTTTTAGAGACTTAATCTAAAATAAAATGCTTCACTTAAAAAATAGACTTATATGTAAACCATAAAATATAAGTAACTTATATTCATTTTTTTTAAAATGTCTAACATATTAGATCTCCATAAATATCAAGGATAATGATTTATCGACTATTAAATTATATATTATAGTTTTATTATTATTTTAATCTAATTATCCACGTACACCTACACATATCACGATTGGGATGTTTGAATTCTATCAATCCCATCTAATATCCATGCTATTATGCAACTTCCAACATTATTCATTACTCATGTGCTTTTGGACCCACTATTATAGTTAATTCTAGTTATAAAGGATAATAAAAAATAGAAATGGTGGGACCTAAGAATCAGAAAAGGAAATGTTGGTCTGGTCAATAAGGGTGGCAAGCTATATTGATGGTTACGTCTAACTATATGTGTGAGAGATATAAAAGCAAAAAAACATGGGATATATAGATTTCTTGGCCGCCACAAGTCGTCATATAATTGAGTTTTGCCTCCAATTCTTATGATCATATTTATGTTTCATTCATTTTTAGAAGCTCCTTCATTCATTATATATGTGTACGTTGGACCCTAGAATTGAATGCATGAGCATGTGTAAATATTAGGTTATGATGACCACTTTAGAAGGCTAATAGATTCTTCTAGAAAACCGATAATCATGGAAGACTACGATAGCGAGTAGATATATATTAAATGTTGGAAACAAAGTTAATAAATTTTTGGAAGCGGAAGCAAAAACTATTTTTCAACTTTGGTAAATCCACACTCGTAATGTCGAACATAATGGTCGATTCTTATAGAAAAATAAAAACTACAAGATCACAAATTAAGTAAATACAATAAAATGTGATACTTTCGGTATTCGAAGAAGTGCACACTAAGAATGAACAAAAGTTTGAGAAAGGGAGAGTAGAGAAGAAGAAAAGAAAATGAAGACTTATTTTTTCTCTTCAAAATATTATAAGATTGGAAAATTAAATTATGATAATCGCTACACCTGAAAGGCATTAAATCATTGCACAATGAAAAAGATGCAAAGAATCACTACTGAGAGAATCTAAGGGCCTCTTTTGTAACATAGAGAAGGAGAAAATAAGATTTGTATTTTCAACTGAAAGTGGATGGCAAATCATCCTCTCTTGTTTGGTTCGTCAACATTAGGAGGACATGATTGTCCCAATGTGGAGCCCCTCTTTGTCATCTCTTCCAAATTTGGTTTCCTACATCTCTCAAAAAGAGTGTGTGAATTGAGAGAGGATGTGGATTGAAAATGGGCCAAACCCACTAGCCCACAACTTAATTTCTAATTAATTATGTTAACAGTCTATTTAGTAGATAATAAATATTAACTATCAATTTAATTTATAAGACTCAAGTATTGTTAGGTTAAAATTTTAGTTACTAAGATAATTTGTTAATAATGGAAAATAAATATTGCTTAATTAGTGCTCATCCATTAAAATAGTAAATTATCATTACTTAACAAGATAAATAATAATAATAAAGTAATTAACAATTAATTAATACTTAGTTAAATATAATATCATTAATTAATTTTTAAATTACCATATGTATTAGTTAGTATAATTATATAATTAGAATGTTTAATTAGTTAATTAAAACTATTTATTATATTAATTAACTGTACTACTAATTATCTTAATTTGTTGAACTAATTTTTTAGTTTTTAATTTTTACTAAAATATGCTCTCTCATTTTCTACTATCACACTTTTCTTACCTAACCAAACATATTGTCTCCTTACAATGGGACAAAAGAGTACATAAATTTTTTGCACTTTTCACTTTCTAAATTAAAAGTGCAATTCCAAATGCTTCTCCCACTTATCATTTATCAACGGTCCCAAGTTCGATTAAGAATTCACTAAAGATCCGATTGAATTTTACGTTGGACGATCAGTAACCTAAATGAAGCGGGCATATAATAAGGGTCTCACGGATCTTTTATTTTTCAAGGGAAAATATTGTTGGTCTGAGAAGGTCGCGAAAACGATATCAACCTATCTGAAGACAACGAATCCTTGTGTTACGCAAATATTAAGACAAATCAAACACAATATATATATTTGGTGACTTGTCACATAGACAAATCACAATCTATTAATATAAGATTGATTACAATTTATATTAAACATTTTGTCCCTAAGTTGAATTCCTCACAAATCTCAAGAAAAGAAAAAGAAAATTATAAATTGAAATCATTTACCCAATCATGTGATGTCTGAACGAAGTAGACGACTCCTTGAACTCAATCTCAAAATACGAGCTCTATCAGTAGAGTACAAACTTTCTCTTAAATTTTTGTGAACTTGCTCCCTTGAATCTACCGTACGAGCTTCTCCTTAATAACCCCACTCAACCTCCTTTATATAGGTTAAGAAACCTAATTAAGGGTTTAGAAAAATCCTAAATTAGCCTAGCAATAATCATGTCCGTTTAGATTAGATCACACGGTCATAATATGTGATGACTTGGGCCCACATTTGAACTAATTTCGATAGACTGTATACCACGGTGTACATATCTTCAGAATAGGTTCTAGAATGAATTACCTAAAATTTGGTATACCGTTTCCAGTATACCATACGTTCAAGGCGAAACCATAAATTCGAGCTGGGTGGGCTGCAGTGGATTATGGTGGGCTAGTTATAAACTGACCATACAAAAATACCCCAAAAAAAAAAATTATATATGAAAAAAAATTGGGATGGGCTTGCCTTGGGTCCGCCCTTTTGCGTACGTTGATGCTATTTTGGCTCTATCTCGAGTCCCGGTTCAGTCACCACTACTCCGTCGCCTTCGTTGCAACTCTCGTCGATGTTTCACAATGTCCACTATTCTTCCACACACACCTCAAATCGGAGCTGGAACCCAACAAATATAACTAGGGCTCCTACTATCATGCACGTCCTCTATAAATATTTCTGATGCCAAGGCTATGTGGCTTAATTAACCAACAATTAACCTAACATGAATGATTTATTTAAGGTAGGTAGAGAGGGATGCCGTCTGTCCTCGATCAGGAATGAAAATTGTTAGGCAACCAAACAATTTTTGTGACACCTTGGAGAAACAACCTAATAAACAATCCCTAACTAATCCTTAAACCAAGAAAAAAAATATGGGGAGACCGTGACATTGATATGGGACATGTTTGGTTCATAGAAATATGAGAGAGTGAACATAATATTATGATCTCTTCCTAATTTAAGATTCAAAAGGTTGAGACATTCGAAAATATTTAAATTTATGCTTATTGTCAACTATCGGAAGTAGTTCATGGCATCCTTCCTCATCTATGATTTATTAGGTATCAACATTGAGTATTTTTGTTTTGTGTGTAATTTTTTTTTTGGTTTCAACCTCGCAACTGATGTTAAAATTATGTCGTTCTAAGGTGCTGTTAAATGGAAGGATCTTATTGTCGACTTACTCTCTCACATGCAGAGGCAGAACCATAACTATTATTAATTAGGCTTAATTGCACTTTGATACCCTCAACTATTCTGGTTTTTTAACTTGATGCCCTAAACTTTTTTACTCAACAACTTAATACCTCAACTATTTTTTTTCAACTTCATACCTAAAATTTTAAAAATTCCAAAAATGCCCTTATCCCTTCCCTCTCCCTTTCTTCCCTCCCCCCTCCCCCACTCCGGCCACCCCCTTCTCTCGCACAGCCCCAGCCCCCTCCCTACCGCCCCGCCCCCCCTCCGACCACCCCCTCTTCCGCTTCCAGCCGCCTCCCCCACCTTCTCGCTTCCGGCCGCCTCCCTCCTCCTGCATCCGTCCACCCTCCCCCAGCCCCCCTCCTCCCATGCTGTCGTGTCCTAGGGAGAGAGGCGGGGGCGGGTGGCCAGAGCGGGAGGGGGTGGAGGCGGCCGGAAGCGAAGGGGGGAGGCGGCCGGAAGCGGGAGGGGGTGGCTGGAAGCGAAAAGGGGGGTAGGGGGTGGGGGGTAGGGGGGTAATTTTAAAGTTTGACCATGGGTATTTTCGTCCAAAAAAATTTCGGGTATCAAGTTGTTACATAAAAAGTTTAGGATATCAAGTTAAAAAACTGGAATAGTTGAGGGTATCAAAGTGCAATAAGCCTATTAATTAAGGGCACATTATTGTTGGATTGTATCTCGTTTTCGGAGCCCTCAAATAGAAGTTGACAATGGAGTTGATAATTTAGTCTCATATCGGGTAGGCGATGGGATCATGTGGTGTAGATAATTAGAATTGGTTCAGGTCTTAAATGAGAATTCTCTTTTAAGGCATATGAGCCCAATTCAATATCGCACTTCATGGGCCAACTCTGGTTCAGATCACATCACATTCCCAACAAATGATATCGGAGGCTATGATTACGGGGCTGGTTTGAGCGGTTCTAATTGGTTCGAGAAAGATTGTGCTGAACGTACGTTCATGCGTATACACTGATATACGGGCTGATTGGCTTCAAAGGTGTGTTTGACGAGCCCAAGAAGGAGGAAGGAGTTGTTATAACGGCTGGCGAGAACAAACAAAAGGTAGCTGGCAGGAATGAACAAAAGGTAGCAGGGGTGCTAAACTCTCCAATTTTTAATCATGTCTAATTCTGTCCCCCTTTCTAATTACATGTGGACCATGGAAGTAGATATGTGGATGGTGGCCCACATATAATATGAAGAGGGACATAATTGGACAGAATTAAATGGGACAGTAGATCTGCTCCTGGTATACCCAGGGGCTAAACTCTAATTAGCCCAATTATTTCCTTTCCTTTCCCGAGGCTTTGGAGTAGTAAAATGCAAGATCTAGTGGGCCCTACGAAATATTTTTAGTAGGGGAAGGTCTACAAAATCTGGCAAAAATATCACTTTTAGAGCATCTCCAACCCTATCGTGAGTTTGGAAAAAATGGTTGCCACATAGGAATGACAAGCATTTTTTTCAAAAGTACTTCTCCAATACAAATGTGAAATAAATTGTGAAGTTGACATGGCAATGGCATGGCAAGGAGAATGTGAAGTTGGTTGTCTACATCTAGACAATGGACTTCACAATGACTTTATGTCCACATCATCAATTATGAATAAAAAAATATATATATAAAAGAAGAAGTGAAAAAATTGTCTTGGAAGTTGAAAAAAAAAAGTAGTTTTATTGTCTTCTCAAACTTTTGCATCGGAGTATTTTTATCTCATTGTCTTGTGTGAATGTCATCTTGCCACATAGGAAAGACATTGTCTTATGTCTCATGCCACATATGATTCACAACACAAAACAAGAAAATAGGGTTGGAGATGCTCTTAAGGAGGTGGATCGGCAGACGGAGGAAATGGGGGCTGCACGAAATGTGGTCGGGGGCCAGCCTTGCGGCAGCGGACGCTGTTGCTTCCTCTGCTCGGGCGCGGCTCGGGATTGATCGTCGGGGGTCGCGAGATCGACTTGTTTGGCGAGGATGCACAGGGGATGGGAGGGGGTGGCGTGCGGTCGGGGTGCAAGCGCGGTGGTGGTCGGCGGTTTGTTCGGCCAGACAGGAGATCGCGATTGGGTTGTCAGGTCGGGACTGCACGATGATTGTGGTGATGATGGGATGATAAATTGTGGAAGGAGGAGGAGAGAAAATCATAGGTATGTTTATTCTATCTATTCGAGCAGTTGGCGGGGGTTGGGATATCTAATTAATTCAAACTAAAACAATCTCTCCTATTATAAATTCCTAATAACTTGCTTATAAATTATTCTTTTCTGATATGGTTAAAAAGTTGTTTAAATATATTTGAATTATAATTTATTATATATATGTTTATATTTTAATAATAATTTTTTAATACTGTCACGACCCAATCCCAAATTATTGGGTCGAACCGGATCATGCCCAGCCTGCACCGTTGTGAGACGGCGGCAGTAAGCTGTTCTATATGCAGGTATTCACAACAACATCTATACATTTGTCACAACTCGAATATACGAAAATTTTAAAACTTTTATTCAATAATTGAAAAGTACAACTGGAAATGAAAGAACTGAAATAAAGTACTGAAATCAAAATGACAAACTCTAATACAATAAAACTAGAAAACTGGAAAAACAACTAGCTAGGCGGTCGGTTCATCGGCCTCATGTTCTGCGTCCTCCAAGGGGGACTCTGGCAACACCACAGGGTACAATACCGGATCATAGTAGCTATTGTACAATAGCTCAGCATCCTCAATGACACCTAAAAATGTTGGTCTCCAGTCAGGAGGAAGCAAGTACGAATATGTATCTCACATTTCAAGTAATAATGGAAAAGTGCAGGCTAAACAGTTGAAACAATATTTTCCAGCAATTTAACAATTTTAAACAATGTGATTTAAATGTGTAAACGTCTATGACCGGCTTGGGTTGTACAATAGCGTCCTAGCGACGCGAAACGGCTTATCCCCGTGTGTAAGAGGGGTAAGCTCGCACAATCATGCAATATGAGGGGTATTGGTCATAAACGTTACACTATTCCCCCAATATCCCCACAATCAATATCAATCAATATTTGAACCCTAGGAGAGGATTCCATGTAGCAATATGGTTTAAACATGCAACTTGACAATTACTAAATAAAATGCAAGAAAACATAACCGTAACTTGCCTCTGTTAATTGACTGGATCGGAAATGTCAGTACCGAGGAGGAAGTCAAGTACGTCTCCGAGATCCTACAGTTTGAGGACCTTGACTAAGAACCATAATGAAACCATTCTAGGTGTGCTAGTTACAATCTCTAGAAGCAGACCCTAGTCAGATTTTAAGTTATTAATTAGTCTACCGGAAATTGTCTAGCGTCGTAATCTACGTTCGTTATCATTTTAATTGAATAAGTCGGTTAATGATTAATTGGAAAAAATAGCAATTACCGGTTAATTTGGCAAAAACTTTGAATTTTAAATATATATATAAAACTAGGCTTTTTCTTTTAAATGAGAAAACATGTGAATTGCTAAATCACCAGATTATTTATTATGAGAAAACTTAATAATTTTTTCTTTATAAAATATATATATATATATATATTATATTCTACGCGTTTAACAGCGAAATCAACATTCCAGAAAAATAATAAAAAGCTACGCTACACAATACAGGGTCACAGAGAAATAAATGAAAAACTGGGCTTATGCCCTTTGACAAATTATTTACATAAATTAATTAATCCTAAGGCGAGCTCTGAGTACCGCGAACGGTCCAAACAGTAGGCCGAGGCCCTGCACCATAAATACTAAAAGCAGTACCAGTTCTAAAAATAAAAATAAATTATAATTAAATTAAAAATTAAAGAGTCTCAGACTTGGTCGTGCAATCTCATGTTGCTGGCTAACGCCTCAACGTACAGGTGACCCTGTATCGTTTGCGTTTCGCCGAGGCTCATTCGACCGATACGGTCGTCGCCTAACCGGGGATACATAAAATCTCGAAAAGCCGCAAACCAACCAACAACAAATTTGGAAATCCTTTTACAAAGACCGAGTTCGAAAGTAGATTTTTGTTTTATAAAATTAATTTAAATACCAGTGTTTCGAAAAGGGTTTTACTGAAAATTTGGGCAGCACCTCCTCTGTAACTGGACAATCCAGCCACATAGGCGATACAAAACCCTGAACCAAACGAAAGTCCCAAACCAGGGAATACACCAAACCAATCCACAATAATATTCCAACCCAGAGTAATAATTCGCAACCAACACATATAGATAAAAGCCAACCTATAGATAAAGTTGAAACGCAAACCGAAAATAACGAATCGGAAAACATACGCATCCCGCGTAAATAATCCGAACCACAGAAATACAACGCCGCGACGTAAAACATCGTGCGTATCCCCTAAACGCAACGGACTCAATTTTTTGATCCCCGAAATGGGGTCGGGACCGCGTCATCACAGACTAGTTACGGAGAGGGACACGAAATTATACCTCAGTTGCTCGGCTAGAGCTCTCAGATGTAATGAAAAAAGAATAATCCACGCGACAGCAACACGGGAACAGAAACACAGAGGGCACCGCGGGACAGCGGGTCGGGAAACCCGCGGGTCAGCGCTGGGAGAGCAGTCACGGGTCAGTGAGTCCCGGGAAGTCGGATCGGGACAACACCCCGGTACGGGGCGCTGGACAGCGGGATCCGAAGCCACGGAACAGCGGAAAGCGAGCCGGACAACGGTACGGGAAGCTGGCGGACCACGGAAAGCGCGGACAGTGGTCAGCGGTCCGCACAAGGCCGACTGGAGGCAGCGACCGCAGGGCTCGGGGAGGAGCACGGATCCGGACCGATGGTCGGGCCAGGACGCTGGACAGCGCCGGCGGGGCATCAGAACAGCGGGGAAGAGGGGGTTTCCGGGGAGGCGCCGACGATCGCGGTCGGCTGCGGGAAGGCGTCGGAGGTCGGCGTCGGTGGAACGCAGGACTGGCCGGAAGGGCACGCAGTCGGGGTCGGCCGCGGGGTGGCCGAGGGTCGGGGGGCACCGGCGTGGGTCGTGGGGATTGGCCATGGTGGGGATCGGCCATGGTGGGGGGAGAAAGAGGTGAGGGTGCTGTGTGGTTTTTTGGGAAGAGACACTACCAGAATAAGTCATTTTAGCGACGCCTAAAGACGTCGCTAAAACAACAATTTTCGTCGCTAAAGATATTTAGCGACGAAATTACCGACGTTTTGGGCTGGTCGCGAAAATGTAAGTCGCTGATCTTCTAAACGTCGCCAAACGTCACAATTACCGACGTTCGTCGACGTATTTATACGTCGGTATAATGCCGACGTCTACCGTCGTGTCGTCGGTGGCTTTGCGACGTAATATTTCGTGTCAAGTCGGTAAATTTATCGACGAATTACCGTCGAGTCGTCGGTGATTTAGTGACATGTTCAAAGTCGCTAAACGTCGATAAATCCTGGGAATTCCTGGGGATGATTACCGACGTGCACCGACGTTTATCGACGTCCTCCGACATACATTGACGTCGCTAAACGTCGGTAGCCTGGATAATATTAATTATCTACCGACGTTTACCGACGCAATATTACGTCGGAGGACGTCGGTAAACGTTGGTAAACGTCGCTAAATCTATAAAAAAATAAAAAAATAAATACAGAATATCCATTTCTTCCTGCAGTTTAAAAAGCTAACCATTTCTCACTGTAGAATAGGATCCAAACAATCACAGAATGTCCATTTCTCACTGTACACAGGTTTCAGTCCCTATAACCAAGTCTACAACAATCACACAATGTCCAGTTCTCAGAATGTCCAATTCTCACTGTACACAGATTTCAGTCCCTATAAGCAAGTCTACAACAATATCACTTCACAATACGAAGCTTGGTCGACTACTTTCGGACAATACTAATCCGAAATGGTATATAATAATCCAACACGGCCGATACCTATCGGATATGACCGATACCAAATCGATAAGGCCAATATGAATCCTAGCTATACGGCCAATACATATCGGATAGGACGATACCAATTCGCTAAGACCAATACCAACCGATACGGCCCATACCAAAATAATAGATCGATACTAATCCGATACGGTCAATACTTATAAGTACCTACGGTCCAGGAGGTTGATCCGCTAGTACATCCATGTACGATCAACGAAGTAACGATCCATTTCAATTTGGATGTGAAAATCTGTATCGTAAGACAAACTAAACATAATCAGTTCTATTTCACATGCTTAATTGCCAAGTATGGGAACGAATGGCTCAGAACACAACCCAAAATTTATTCTAGCATACATTAGTGTGAATCATCTATGTTCTGTACATATGGTGTAGTATATGTTCTTATCGTATCTAGTATCTGAAGGATATAACAGAATCAAGATGAACTCACATAATGTAATACTAAGACATCATCTACTACTATATAAGATATAGTGATAGGTTATCGTATCATCATTGCCGAGGGATGAGGGTCAGAGGACAGTCAACTTTATCTACGGATACATAGTTTCTGCCTCGCCAGTCGAATGAATTAATTGCCAAGTATGGGAACGAATGGCTCAGAACACAACCCAAAATTCATTCTAGCATACATTAGTGTGAATCATCTATGTTCTGTACATATGGTGTAGTATATGTTCTTATCGTATCTAGTATCTGAAGAATGTAACAGAATCAAGATGAACTCACATAATGTAATACTAAGACATCATCTACTACTATATAAGATATAGTGATAGGGGCTCGCCGGAGGGAGGAGAAGTGGCTCGCGGTGGAGGAGGAGGATGAGCGGCGCCGGAGGGAAGGGGGTCGGGCTGTCGTCGAGGTCGGGGAAGAGGGGCGGGAACAAAAAATTTGGGGAGAGGGAGAAATGAAAAGTCGAACCGAGGAAACCCTTTTTATCAGAAATTAGCGACGTCCGCAAATACGTCGCAAAGCGTCGGTATTCGTTTAATATTCGGCGACTTAATAATCTTTGCGACGCTAAACGTCGCTGAACTAATAAAACTAGCGACGTTTTCCGACAAATCAACGACGTTGGTTTTTATTACACTAAAGGTAGTCGCAATATGTCGCTGTTTGTCGCTATCAGCGACGTATTGTGACGCATACTTTCGGAGTCGCTAAATCCAAAAATATTAGCGACGTTTTAAGTCGGCGTCGCTAATTTCGTCGCTGGTATGACTTATTTTGGTAGTGAGAGGGGAAAGTGAGTGTTGTGGTGAGGAAGGGAGGAACTGAGATGGAGAGATAAGGGGGTGTGATGGTGGTGGTGAGAAGTGGTAGGGAGAAGTGGTGTACGTGTAGAGGAATAATAGGGAAGGGGTTGAATGGTGAGTGGGTTTGGTTATTATTATTATTTTTTATTAAGAAAAATCAATACATATATATTACAAAAAAAATTTGAGAATGGGTTCGGAAAACGGGATTCGAAAAAAAATCGGATTTGCGTCGGGGTCGGATCCCGGGCACGGGATCGGGACAAGCAGCAATCAAAGATCCCATAATTAAATTGTTTTTTTAAAAATAATATTTTCCTGACCCGACTATAATAATAATAATAATAATAATAATAATAATAATAATAATAATAATAACCTAATCTAAACTATTAATCCTAATTAATCAAAATATCCAATAATTAATCTAAATCCAGAAAACGGGTTTCACAAATACAATGTAGTTTAGTAATACCTCAAGATTGAACCATCCAAGCCCTTTGTACCTCAACCAATTAACTAAAAATTTACGAAAAATTTATATTTTTTTTTCTTTTCTTCAACATATTCTAATACCCTTTCTTTTATTATTATAAAATATAAATATATTTATTATAAATTTTAATTATAATATATACAAATCATCTCTATCTCTAGATAATGCAGCATGGAAACGGCTCATTTTTTTTAGCCTTCCAATGTATATCATCCATTAATTAATAATTAAAATATCCTCACCTAGTTAAGAAAAAAATTAAAAATTATCCTAATAACAATCCTAAAATATATTCAATATTTAAGTTATATTTAAACTAAGTACATGGTATTATCTAACTAAACTAATATTCAAAGTTCCAAAAATATATCTAATTAAATTTTAAAATCGTTTAAATTTTAATCTAATTTTCTAATAATATTATTATTTTGTACGTTCACGCGATTAGTCTCTACTAGTATAATGCGGCTTGAAAACCAAAAACCGCTAGGTCTAAGAGGTATGTATGTCATCCATCAACTAATATATATTTTTTCCAAAAATTAAAATCTTTTTAACTACTGGGTATGTATCTTCTTACGTAGTTAAGAAAAAAAATAAAAAATCTAAAATCTAGAAAAGAAATATAAAATTAAAAAAAAAACTACTTGAACATATAACAAATTATACAATATATTCAATATTTAAATTCTATTTAAACTAAGTACATGGTATTATCTAACTAAACACACACACACACACACACACACACACACACACACACACACACACACACACATATAACATAATTAAAATATATTCAAATCATATTTAAAATATTAGAATAGAATTTAAATTATTATTTATTTTTTCAATACTATTATATTTTTTTTACATCATAATTAAAATACATTCAAATCATATTTAAAATATTTTAATATAATTTAAATTATGATTTATTTATTTAATAAAATTATATATTTTTACGTTGAGTAGTATCTATAACAAATCATAATCTAAACTATTTTTCAACGAGTAAATTTTCTTTTTATGGGAAATGCTGGTGACTAAGTAATTATAACAATACAAATACTAATAATATTTAATAATAATAACAATAATAATAATTACAAAAAATACTAATAAAAATAATAGTAGCAAAAATAAATAACGACAACACTAATAGTGTAACAATGATAATCATAATAAAAATAACACTATTAAAACTCATAATGTTGACAATTTGAAAACTGGTAATACTAGTAATAGAAATATGAATTTAGAACTTACTCGATTTAAGATTTAGTTATCTAGGATCAAAAGAAAATTTGTCATTGACATTAGGATGCTAACAATATTTCATCCACTTAACAACTGAAAAAACTATAGGTTCACTTTTTAATGGTAATTTTCATGTTCATACTTATACGATCCTAAAAAAAAAACTAAAACCAACACTAATAGCCAATAAATTAAACAAGAAAAACTTGTATTCATTTGTCAAAGAGAAAGGGTAAATTATAGAAAATCTCTTAAGGTTTTGTCCGTTTAGGATTTCAAGTTAGATTTTATATTAAATTAATAAAATAATAATCATTTAATTAGGGTGTGTTTGATTATAAGAAAATATGTGAAAAAAAAATTAAATTTATGGAATTATTTTACTAGAAAAAAATTTATATGAAATTTTAAATTTTCTTATGGAAAACTTAATATTCTTGTGTGATTGTCATTATTTTACACGGAGAATATTTTATTTCATGTAAAATAATTTTTTTTCTGGGTGGACGAGTTTTATTTTTCATTATTCTGAAAAGAAAATATGAAAAATGATAATTTTTGAAAAATAATAAGCTATCAAACACTACCATTACTACTATTGGTGAAAAAATTGTGATAAACATATTTTTGATGAAAAAAATGTCCAATCAAACACAACCTAGTGGTTCATTTGGGATTTTGGTAACATGTGGCCTATATTGATAAATGTGTATTTTATATTGGTACTCTTACCAAATTTTAAATTAAAAAACATATTGATAAATATGCTTGTTGAAATTCCTACGTAATATATATATATATATATATATATATATATATATATATATATATATATATATATATATATAACAAAATTCCAAAAGATGGAACTCGAAACTTGTGGTTACCAAGAAGAGAAATAAGATCATGGCTGGATGACTGAAGATCAGTAGATTGAGCCATTGTGACGTATTATTTCATCCCGTGTGTACATCTCAAAAAAAAAACTCAATGTAACACCGTGCAATTTTTTAAAAATTAGAAAAAGGAAATATATTTTGACCCGGATCTATGTTCCAGACCCGACAAGACAATTTCGGACCGGGCCCAACCATAAAGGATATTAAAACAACTGGAAATTGCTGAGAAACCCAATTTCGGGGTGGGCTTTTATGAAATGCCCACCCGCTGGATAAGTTTTATGAAATACCCAGAATTAAGTATTTTCACGTTAAATATTCCAAGATTCCCTTTTAGATGCCACCCGCTAGAAACTGCTATTTTTATAATACCGAAACTACCCCTCCGCGCGAATTGGTCATCTATATGTATTTGAATTCAAAAAACTCAGATCTGGATTGTGATTTTCGTCTTCTTCTTCTTCACGGAAAATCTGAATTCCATTGCTCTCATATTCAGCAGAGATCGCAAAGATCGTTCGTAGTTCGATGTGTTTTTCTTCAGTCGAACTCAGATCATCGCTCGTCATCATCATCACCATCATCATCATCTTCATCGTGGAGACATTTGAACTCAGATCTTCAATTGTGGAGAGAAGATCTTTCTTCTTCTTTTCCATAAGAATTATCATCGCTTTGAAAGAAGAACGAAACTCTTTATTCCTGAAAAAACAGATTACACGTTTTAACACTGGAAATGACCATTCTCCGTCTTAATTAGGACGGAGAATGGCATTCTCCGTCTTAATTAGGACGGAGAATGCCATTCTCCGTCCTAATTAACACGGAGAATGACATTCTCCGTTTCCGTCTTAATTAGGACCGAGAATGTCATTCTCCGTCTTAATTAGGACGGAGAATGGCATTCTCCGTCTTAATTAGGACGGAGAATGACATTCTCCGTCCTAATTAACACGGAGAATGACATTCTCCGTGTTTCTAACACGGAGAATGGTCATTCTCCTGCGTTTTAACACTAGAATGACCATTCTCCGTGATAAATTACACGGAGAATGGCATTCTCCGTCCTAATTAAGACGGAGAATGGTCATTCTCCGTTTAATTTAGCACGGAGAATGGCCATTCTCCGTCTTAATTAGGACGGAGAATGCCATTCTCCGTTTTATTTAACACGGAGAATGACATTCTCCGTTTCATTTAGCACGGAGAATGGCATTCTCCGTGTTTCTAACACGGAGAATGGTCATTCTCCTGCGTTTTAACACTGGAATGACCATTCTCCGTGTAAATTAAGACGGAGAATGTCATTCTCCGTCCTAATTAAGACGGAGAATGGTCATTCTCCGTGTAAATTAAGACGGAGAATGCCATTCTCCTGCATTTTATGGTTAGCTGAAACTTTGGAGGGCCATAACTTTTGACTGGGAGGTCGAAACGAGGTCCCGTTTGTCGCAAAATGAGCGTATCGTCGAGGAGACTGAAAGTAACAGTTTTACTGTTAGACGGCCTTCCGAAATTTTAGATTCGCAAAAAAATGATGTTTGGACCTCCGTTTTAGCACTTTTGTCGTTCGTCCCGGTCTTTCCGAAATTTTTCGACGAGTTTTTGAAGATTTTTGAGGAGAAAACCTAGATTCGAAAGTGAGCAGCGTATGGAAGAAGATGGAGTATTGAAACGTTTTTTTAAGAGCAGTTTTGTGGGTGTTTCCAATAAATTAAAAGGAAGGGCAAAAGGGTCATTCGGAACCCGCTTTGGATAAGTTTCTCTAATTCTGGGCACGCGATGAAAGTTTTTTTAGCGTTGGCTTTTACATAAAACTTTTTTAGTTTTTGGGCATTTCATAAATCTTCCCTTAAAACAAAACCGTCGGATCCAATCCAAAACTCAAAAGAATCCAACGATTTCTCTTCCACGAAGGTGAGGTCCCAAAAATAAAAACTCTTCCTTTTTTTCCCTTCTCGATGCCCTAGTTTCGTTTGAAAAATTCTATGCTTTTGTTCGATTTCCCCCCAAATTATCCCACCAAAAATTTATAGATTCAGCACAAAATCAATAAGTGTTCACGCACTCAAGCTCGAAGCATCAAACGCTCAGTTTTTTTTTTGGGTATAGAAATAAACGTGTATTATTATTATTATTATTATTATTATTTCTTTCTTGTAGGGTTTTGGGAATGGGAGGGTTTATAGAAATTGAACTAGAAAGATCATGGTTTGATTGTTTATTAATAGAGATCTAACCATAACCTGATCCATTTTGCATATTTTATCGTTCTATATGATTTTTTTAAAGGTTAAAGCTATGATATTTACATAGTTCTTCTTTAGGTAGAGATTGACTCGAACGTACGGAGTAGAATATTATGCCGAGGCCTATGAGCTGGATTCACTAAGCATTTTCTTTTTTAAGAATAACTTATGCATTTTAGGAGTAGTAATCTTGTGAAGCGATTCAGTATCTTACGATATAATATACTACCATTTTGTTAGGTATTGGTTGATTCGATACGATACATATAGGGTGATATGTAGAGTTGGTTTTTGTTTACTTGAATCATGTAATATGTAATTTATGTTACATCACGTTCCTATATGGATTTAGAAGCATAGACCTAAAGTCCTAGAGGTACTGTGTTATACGATACACAAGCAAATCGGTACACTATATTTATAGCCAGTTGACAACCTAATTTATAACTTGAAAATTCCACCTAGTAATTTTGTATATTTGTAAGGTATCTATATATAGATGTCGGATGTGTGTTCCAATGCTTTCTGTCGTACTCTTTAGCAGGGCAATAAGGCAATTAGTCTTGGAAACATGTTTTTTTTTCCCTCAAATAGTAATTTTGCTGATAAGAAACTCTGGTAAGAAGCAATCCATTGGAAAGTCTATGCCTGTTTGCAAGCAACATACAGAAAGTAAGATTAGCTGCTATTAGCTGATTAAATACAGTCCTTTCTTTGTTGTTTTGTCATACTTTTGCTTTTGTGCAGTCATTGAAATTAGTGTTGGAACGTATGTAATCAACATTAGCTCTTATACAGATGGGCCCTGATGATTTTATTAGTCTCGATCCACCAAGTGATTCTGACCATAAAGGGGAAGAGAATGGCCTGCACATGTCAAACCCAAATTCTGATGAAGCTGGCTATAAAACCAGTAGTTCTCAACTGAAAGAAGACGTTTCTGATGGGGGCAATTTGGAGACTTTTGTAGATAATGATGAAAAGCAAGAGGAACAACGGGTACAAGATATGGACCTTGAAGATGATTCATTGCAGGAACAACCCATTACTGAACGGAGTATTGGGCTTGTTGAATCTGTGGTGACGGTGGAGAAGTTGCACAATGCTAAGCCACTTCCTGTAAGTGACGCCTCCACTAACAACCTTTTGATTGGCGAAAGCTGTATCCTTCTTTTAGCGCATTTCAGGTTTAGGGCCTTTTAGCCCTGACATAACTGCTTACTAATATAAATATTTGCCATTTGTTTATCTTCTGTTTTTTTTTGGTTGACAAAATGTGTATATTGAACCTGCTCTTTCGAATGGTGTTTGATTGGTAGTTTATTGTCTGGTTGATGGAATTCTTTATCTACCTTCTTGTTCCATAATTTTGACTGCTAGCTATAAAAGGAGTGAAAAGAGCTCGAGCAGCACATGCAGATCAGGAACCATGTGTACGTGTAGTTTACAACTGTCTTACAAGGTTGGTCTAGATGCAAATTTCCCAATTAAAATGTCTTTCATTCTATATCTGCTTAGCTTTTCTAGTTATCTATTGCTGACCTATATATTCTCCTACAATTCATACTATTTCCATACTTTTTTCATCATTTCCACTTATTCTTGATATAATAATCAAATTATGTACAATTGATTTCTCTGTTTTTTTTCTCAGAGAAAGCAAGAAGAAGCTTATGGAAGTTATGCAGCAGTGGTCTGAGTGGCATGTTCAGTACAATTCTTCTTCTGATGTAATGTTCAGTCTCCATATTTAGAAACAATCTATGTCTCTCTGTAACATTTTCAGAAAAAGGTACCCGGTTTTATTTTGGTGCATAAGATCCTTTTCACACCAAACTTAACAGTATATTATGGTTTGTAAAGTGGGAGGGGTGCAAAGAATACATTATTAGCTACCAAACCAACTATGATATTGCACGGTATATGATGACTTCCACTTCACCTTTGTGTTGTATGCGGGGTTTTCCTGCTAGTTGTATTATCAAATATTTATTATTCATAACTCATCTTGAACATATTTTTTTTACAATGAATGTTGCCTTTGTCGGAATTTTGTTATCCTACTGTATTTGTATGTCGTGCTTCAAGGAGGTGTTAATATTAAAAGAAAATGACCCTGTGATGTCAATGGATAGTTGATTTGGGTTTTGTTTTTTATTTTTGTTGGCTAGGCTGATAAGAATTTGATAAGTTGGGTTTGGTTTTGCTTATTTAAATTATAATGCATTAAGTTTGTTCGAGTTCAAATGGGAAGTCTGGGAGATTCTAACTAGACCTTGATTAGAGTCATTAGACTTTCTTGGAGAGCAAATAATGTTTTATAGGGAAAGTAAGTTTCTTTGGTTCATATATAGCTGGATACAGATCTTCATTGTAATGGCGGTTGATAATAATTGATAGAAGTTATTTTAGATATGAACTCTTTTCTTTTGGAGAGAGACCTAGTTACTTAAATAGGTCTCTTGGAGACAGACGTAGTCAACCCAAAGAATTTGGGATAAGGTTTATTTGTTGCTTGAAGCCGGTGAGCTATTTTAGGATGTAGATCTATCTCGGCAGAACCCGTTGTAATTTAATAGAACTTTAGAATTTTCAACAAAAAAGATACAAGAAAGCAGGCAGATCCACTTGTAATTGTGCACGTCTAGTTTGAAATTTTGAATGACCATGTGGGATGGGCTTCATGTTTCATCTGGCTTGATTTATCGTATGCTTTGCTATATTCTGCATGTATTCCCTATCCCCCCTCCCCCCTCTTTTACTTGTAAGCGGCACATGCTTGTCTTGCTTATTTAAATACTTGATACTTCTTTATTTTATCCAATGTAGCTGGTGCTAAATTGATGGCTTGTAATACTTTATGTAGGCAGATAGAAACTAATGACACAAAATAATCTAGGAGTTTACTAAGTCTATAGAAGGTGCAAAGATCTAGAATGGAAATCCAAAATGCATTAGTAAAAGGAAGCAAGTTAGTTGTTTAATGAGAACCACTCAAGAGAAAAATACTAAGCAAATAATTTAGCCCAAGTTAGGATCTTTGTTGAAGCTAAGAGCTATTTAGGTCTCGTTTGGTTTGCGGAAAGGAAAGGAAATCGATTCTTTGTTCTTTTCTTTCCTTTGGAAAATTACAAATCCAATCAATTTCATTTCCGGTGTTTGGAAAAGCCAAGGAAATTGATAGGAAAAGTGAAGCCTTTGGTGGGTGGGGGGAACCATTCCCCTCCCCCCCCAATTTTCTTCCTCTTGGGAATCAGTTTCCTTCCTACTTATTTCCTTTGGCATCCAAACACAGGAAAGAAATGAATTTCCTTTTCCAAGGTCCTGATTTCGCGAACCAAACGAGGCCCTATGGAAAATGACAACACAAATAACGGTAGAATTTGATGACGTTACTACTAAAGTTTGGATGTGTGTGGAAGATGAATTGTTTTTGTATAGGTACCAAATCTAACAAATGATAGAACTATAAATACACCCGAATGAGTGGTGGGGAAGAAGCTATTACCTATTTATCAAAAATAAAGAACATAGTAAAAATTGTAAGAATTAGCTGAACTTATGAGCCAAATGATATGAGACTTGGTACTAGGGTACCTCTTGCCAAGATTAGATATTGCAAGGTTTCTTAAATAAACTGTCGATAAACTTTAGGGTCCCAGCAAAAAGTAAAAGAAGAAATAGAGTAATTCACACAGTTGGACAAAAGGTATCTTTTACATGATATTGTAAAGGCAAAGGGTGATTTTGTTTGAGAATCAAAGCAGGGTGGCCGAAGTGGAGATGTGGAGTGCATAGTGTGCCTTTCTAATTAGAAGACTGGCCTTATTGCCACCCATGCTTTATGATGAGAATGGTGGGAAATCAAGAGATAACATCCAAGAACTGGAGTACCTGAATGAGAATGGTTGAGATGGATGAATGGCAGTGAGAGTAAAGATAGAAAGAAATGAGTGCACTCATGGGGTGTAAAAGGTGTTTTTACTTGAGTATAAGATGAGGGAAATTGTTTGAGATGGTTTAGACAAACAAAATAGAAGCTCATAGACATGATTGAATTGTTGTTGAAGCGTACAATTGGAGAAGAAGACCCATGCAACCGTTCCAAAATAAGTCTTTTGTAGTTGATTTGGTGTTACTGTGTTTAATTTCATTAGATGTTCCTATCAAATCATTAAGGGTCTGCTTGGATTGAGAGGGAAAAAATATTCCGAGTTAAGTGGGGTGTGTTTAATAACTCTTGCTTGGATTGGAGGTTTTGAGTAAGAGGAGGATCAATAAAAATATAATAGTTACCAAAATATTCTTATTACATATGTCATAAATTAAATTTAATTGGAATTGTAATTAGAATTTGTCAAAATATCTTCACAAATGAGGAAGTTATGGAGCAACATGTTGAAAGCAAGGAAAAAGGAGAAAAAGTCATAATATTTTATAGGACAAATAAGGAATATTTATGACTTTTAAACAAAATCCCTCAATCCCCCTCGTTTGCCCACCGATTTGTGGGGTTAAAAAAATAAACAAAAAGAGGGTTAAACAAACCCTCACTTAACCCTCTATAATCTCCACCCTCAAACAAAGCATGGTTTTATTTCCCCCCACTTAACTTCTCCTCACTTAACCCTCTTAACCCTCAATCCAAGCAGACCCTAAGTTAAATGTAGGTGTCATATTACCAATGACTACACTTCTGCAGCAGATATTAAGAATGGTACCAGTTCTATTTGTGGTAGCATTTTTTCTCTTTTATCCTACAGTTGAAGGTTATTGATATTTTGTGGTTCCTTCTTGACGAATATGTTGAATTTTATCCTGTTTGGTGTGCAACAGGCGTCTGCAAAGGCTGCCTTAGAATACGGTGAAGAGTTCTCAAACATGAATTTGTCTGTTGAATGAAGCAAATTTATTGCTTTTCCATGACTGTATAATCAGTGAGCTGGCAGCCTGAGGTATACGCCTTATAAGAATGAAATTTGTCACCATGGAGAGCAAATATTCAGCATGAACTTTTATAGTTCTGGAATCTATTAGTCTATAACACCTGCAAACCCTGTAGCTCTTGCATGTGCTGTGGAAATGTTCTTTTCTGCTACTTGTTGCCATATCCCTCTTGTTTGTATATTTCTTTTGTTGCCATTATGACAATTTACTTGTCCGGTTGTTGTATAATCCATATTTCTCTTCAGTTGAATAATTAGTTTGATGCATAACAGAGCAGAAGAAAGAACGAGTGAACAAATACTACAGAAGCTTAAGCAGCCAATAACAAAATTTAGTTCTTATTGATGTTATTTCTTTTATGTTGCAAAGTAAAATAAGACTAGCAAATATAAGGTTATAATAGGTGCAAAGATGCAACAGATTTTCTAGTGCCTCTCCCCAATAACCTCCCAGTCCCAATGAATAGCTGAATAAAAAGTTTTTGGTTAGTAGGGGAAGTAATTTTATTGGACAGTGCAATAGCACAGTCAGAAGACTATGGTTTTTTTTTTCCTGTATAAATATCTATGATAAAAATGACGGCTTATCCTAGATCTTGTATTAGAAAATTTGATCCCTCACCATCATACAAGGTCCTTTCATGTTAACCTTCTTTGGCTAATTGGACTACTGGATCTCTTTTACCTCATGCTCGTGTAAACTTTTCCGGGATGTTGGTAGGTTTCTTTAGCTTCCATATCTCCCTTATGTGATTGTGGTCTGGCTGCTAAAGGTAAAATAGGACATTGCATAACTTTATTTCCTATTAACATATAACTAAATACATATTAAATGACTATCATTCTCCATTTTACGATCTACCAGTCATAATAACAACTATATAGTAATAAAGTAATGATCCTTTTTATTTTGAGAATTTCATGCTCTGCTTACCTTTCCCCCCTTTTCTATCTACAATAACAGATTGTCGGAGGATGGTGTGCATAGTTTGTTAGAGCAGGGAAAGAGACCTTAACTAGGATATACATTTATAATTTCTGTCACATGTACTCCCTTAGAATTCAACTTAGTTAGGACCAACTGTCTAGCTTTTCCATTTTTGTTAAATCAAAGTTCACAGTTGTTTAGACTTCTAGTACTAAAGTTCGAGGCTTATCTAGGACACACATATCTAGATTGTAGTCCCATGTACCCTTTAGACTTCTAGTACTAAAGTGAGAACCAAGTGTCTAGCTTTTGTGTTTGTTAAATGAAAGTTACAGGGGTGGTCCAGCGGTTGGGGACAGTGTGGATTACGGGTCTTGGGTTCGAGCCCAGGCCTCGGAAAAAGAAGAAGTTAAATCGGTTTAAACTGCTATGCTATCTTGTGTTTATTAGAGTTGAATATGTAATTTGACCTTTTAGATCCCTTCAAGTGACTATATATATAATTATGTAACTACATCTGCTCTATATGCCTTTTCCATAAGATTAGTGTTGAATTTTATCTGATATTGAGTTATGGACATAAGATGTATGGAATTCCCAAATAATACCTACTGGCATGGTTGGTTTTCTGGTCTATCTTTTCTATCCCCACACTTCCTTTTCATCTTATAAATGTTCAAAACATAAATGCAAAAACAACTATTATCAAGTGAAAGTAGTGATCTTTGATCATTTATTTGTTGTATTATTTAATTCCTGTCTTTAATGCTCTTTAGGAGGTTTATCATGTTTATATGATGCGACAGATCTTTTGTTTCATTGATTTTTTTCCTGTGAAGTTATAACATGGAATCTTGTCTTTTTATTTGAAGTCATTTTGGGTAGACAACCTAGAAAGAAAGGAGGATATCGCAAATTTGCCACTGGATAGTTGTTCAATTCCCTTTTACGACCGCGGATGCACATTGGGGTCCACATCACTTGGTGATTCAGCTTGTGAAAGGTACATAGCTTGTAGTCCACTTAACTTCCTCCTCAAGATAGTTCATATTTGAGAAACAAGCATACGTTCACCCCTCTTTCCTATTATATTTCCTATTTTTTTGGGGAAGAAATTATATTTCCTATTGATTTTGTAGAACTGGGATGATGTTCTTTGTTAGCAAGTACCTATTTACTTGTGTTTGTCCTGCTTAACATTAATTGGCTCAACTTTCTTTTTATTTCAAGACCTCTGTGCACAAGGAAAATACAAATCTGCTTTTGCTAATCAGGATTGTTTTTGATGTACTTGATATGTTACTACCTGGTTTTCATGGCCTTTTAATACTTATCCTCATCAATTGCACTATGAGGTAAAATAGGAACAAACTCGTCTTTATGTTATTGTGTGTACTAAACTTGTGATACAAAAACCGATGATTTGAGTTGTATGGTGCAAGATACAATTGTAATTAATGCAGTGTTTTAAAAGGTTCGTGAGGCTCGTGCCTAAAGCCCATGGCTCACATTGCAGCTCGTTTTCTATGTGGTGAAGTTCATTCACCTAGCCTCGCTGAGGCTGCGCCTCGTGCGCCTAACACCTACTTTGAGGTGTGCACCTCGTGCGCCTCACACATACTTTTGAGGCCTAGGTGAAGTAGTCGAGATCTGTTAACCTAATATTTTCTCTTTTCTCTTTTATTCTTTTTTCTTTATGTAATAGATACGTATTTTGTATTTTAGTGTTTATATAGTAATTTAAATAGTCTTTCTATTGTAACTAATGTGTTTTCTATCTTGCTTCTGATGCTGAAAACCCTTGTTGAAAATATTGTTAACATTGAAAATACTGTCAACTTTGTAAATACTGTCAACTATTGGATCCTAGGATAGAAAAAAAACCAAACCTTATCCCAAAATTTTGGGGCCGGTTGTTTGAATCTCTCTCTTGCATTCATCTCAGTTAAGGGCCGTGTCCTCTGTAACTCTAACACAAAATATATCCTTCTTTAAATTCTTAAGATGTGTTCGTCTAGGACTCTAGGCATGGCTCTACTTCTAGCGACTCCTTTAAATAATATCTTATGACTCTTTCGCACGAGTATCTATTGGTTTGCATTTCCTCCTAAGGATAGAAACACTCATCAAACCAACTAATCATTCTATGTACGGAAATTAACCAACTAATCTTTCTATGTAATTAATAGATATTATATTAGATGTCGACGACGACGATTTGAAGGATATAAATATGTTGGTATTGTTGGTGATGAAGATGATAATATGGATGATGATGATTTTTACTTAACAGGGTTGGCATATCTCATATTATTATGATCTTATGATAGTTATTTTTTTTTTTTGAGTTTGGCGATGGTTAACTTGAGTTTCACGATGGTTAACTGTTAGTTGTCATCTAGATGATTTTATATCATCCACTTTTGTACTTTTAATGGTGTTACGAATTGATTATATATATATTAGTTTGTTTATTTGAAACTACATTATTCAAAAATTATAAAAATGTGTGCCTCGCCGCCTTGCGCTTAGGCTCCAGAGAAACTTAGCGCCTTGAGTGTGCCTCACGCCTTTTTAAAACATTGATTGAGCATCATAGGAGTTAGAAATTTTATAGGTCTGTGGAATTTGCAACTGAAAGAAGCATTTTTGTTTGTTAAGAGAATTTGCTACTCAGTGCACTTACATGGTTATTTCTTCTTGTCATAGTGTGAAAGGATGAATCTAAAAGTGTAACATGTTTATATATACTTATCTTGGGCTTAATTTAGCCATAAACTGATGAGGAGAATATATGGAAACTAGAGAAGTTTAGGTAATTTCATCTTACAAAGGAACTAGGAAGTACAAATGGAAAACAGTAGTTATCGTGGAGTGCCGCCATGAAAAGCTTTAGAACTTCATTTGGGAATTAGAGATCATATTTATATCCTTCAAATGCATAATTAGAAATACAATGTGGATACAAATTAGTGCTTATTGACATTCTTGACTTCCATTCAAACATCAATGAAGAGGATCTTGTATTTCCCACTTAAAATTCCAACATTTAGCTGTCTTATACTTGGTCACAACTTTTTAGACATCCCAAAAGGCCATCTAGTCATGTGACCTGACATCCATACCTTTTGCATCAGCGCAGTTGGGTTTAGCATTATTCTACAGTGGCCCCCTTAAGGGACCGTTGAGCACCTCTAGAGGGGGGGAGGGTGGGTGAATAGAGTGTGTGCGTGTGCAACGGAAATAATCACCAATTAAAAATTATTAACATATATAAGCTATGACAGATATAAGAGACGGTAAATAAAATGCAGTAAGAGATAGAAGATCAAATTCAGTGAATACCGCGATATATACTGGTTTTCCTCTGAGAGGACTAATCCAGTCACGAGTATTCTTGTCCGCTGTTAATCCACTATTCACAAGCTAAATGAGAGCTTGCCGCCTCACCGTGCCTTGGTGACGAGCGCACGATCGACTCCAACAAACAACTTGAATACGAAAACTGAGAAGTTTTCTGATGATGACCTCTTTTACAACTCTTTGAATCAAAGACTCTAAATCGAACAGAATGTTACTGACTTTGACTTTGGCTAAGACTGGTATAGGCAAGATTTGAAAACTTTAAATCGTTGAAAAACACTTGGGAAGAGATAGACAGAAGCGTGAATGAGTGATTAGAAATGTGAAAATCTTTCTCTATTTATAGTGTTTTTCCAGACCGAACTCGGGCAGAGTTCAGGCCGAGTTCGGCTGCGAAATCCCGCAAACGAACGTTGCATGCAGATTTGGAGGGAACAGAATTTTGAATATCTTTTGACCGAACTCGGTCCAAACTCGGACCGAACTCAGTCAGAGTTCTATCCGAATTCTGTTTAGGCATAATGGGATTTTTGGGGTCCAAATTGCATAGGGTTTTTGTTTATATGGATATGTGGGATTTAGGTAGGCTATTTGGATTTGTGGACTGAGAAGACCTAAGCCGGTAATATCCCGAGCAATTTCATATTTTATATTTCCTAGACTCAATAAAATAAAAATTATAGAAGAAATATAAAAAGACTCGATTTGGATTCCAGTTCAATTGCTTTTGGATGATGACTCGATTGTTCTTTGTAGGCGCATGATGTAGTACGTTCTTTGATATTGATTTCAATAACCTGTAATACCTGTAGCAGATCGTATATTTTGCGTATCGATTTAAGTTATCGTTGATTATCAAATCAGGTGTGACCATTTAGGCAATGGGCCAACAATCTCTTCCATTTTGATAATTGACAAACTTGAGTTTATACCAAAATATAACTAATATGTAACTTTGAAATAATATACCTGACTTGTCGCAGAAATATGGAATTTGAATTTGTCATTGATTTTGTGTATAGCTTTTCTCCCCCTTTGTCATGTACGAAAAATGAGTAGCTCCCCTGCAATATGTGAAGCCAACTATTTATCACAGACAAAAGAAAATAATAATATCCACACAGAACAAGTCATAATATAGTAGAACTAGCAGCAACACTAATGTGAACTAAAACTCATATGATAGTATTGAAAGGAAATACAAATAAAAGCATAAAAGTCATAACTGAAAGAGTTTATGACTGCTAAAACTACTATAAAAGTCTAACTGTGAAAGTTTGGACTGCTACAAAGTGCAACTACATAGATCATCACTAGCAAAATAAAATCCAAACAAAAATGCTAAACTGAATGTCCAAATCACATCTGAGCATTATCATCGGCTGGAGGAGCAAGCGGCTGAGGATCGAAATAAGCAGTAGTCGGATCAAAGTATTCGTAGGTGGTCGGATCATCGAACCTCGGTCCATCAAAGCCAGGATGATGGATCATCGGAACATGAGCAACAGGGTGATGCGCCAAACTCCAGTGCTGATCAGCAATGCTGTTCCTCAAGACCTGCGCCCGTGAGGTATGATGAAACTCAGCATCGACATAACTTTGATGACGTGTTCCAGAGAGGGTGACAAAATCATCAAAGCGCTGATAGAACTGCGCATCAAATCCTGGAGCAGGAGCATCATGTGCAGGAGCATGAGCGTCTGGATCAGCCTCAACATCAGAAGGAGCAGCACCGGGTGGAGGTGGAGGGAGAGGAAATCTCCTAGATCTGGTCAGCTCAGAAGATGACGAGGAAATATGACACAATTGTTGATATTAAATCTCCTAAAGATGGCTGCTAGATGCATGGGGTACAAAAGGTTACGTCCCACTCTCCTACAACCAATCATCCAAGCCATGAAGGTCTTGGGGACAGAGAAAGGAACACCAAAGTGAAGGTGGTACATGGCGGACATATCATAAAAGGTGATCTCATCAGTAGATCCCTTTTTGGGAAGCAAAGCAGAGAAAACAAATCGATGCAACTCATAAAAGTTCTGATTAAGGTGCTTTCCATACAACCTACTACTGCGAGGGACATGATTAGGATGACACATTGCAGCCTTAAGGGAATCAAGGGTCATGTTTTAGAAAATTGAACTCGGTGAATATTGACTAACGCCTCGTCGTATCCAGCATATGGAAATATTCGCTGAGATCAGTCGAGTTGAATTCAATTTCATTTCCGACGACACAGGAATAGATACTACCGTCGTCTTTTATTTGCATGTTGCAATAAAACATACGAACGATGTTATCATAGATGTTACTAGAGGTTTCAAAGAAATCCCGGAGACAGTCTATCAAAAGTGGAGGCGTATTCCGAGAAAATAGTGAAGTTGACGGATCGTCCGGGACAGATTTTCCGAGTATAAAACGCGTCAAACCAAGAATCCGCATATTCCAAAAATGGAAAAAGTTTAGCGTCATAATCCTCTTCGTCGGAAGGATGAGCGGGACTAAAGACGTTAACTGTTTCGTATTCAGATGTTGAAGACGAAGCGGCTACAGAATCTTGTTTCCTTTTCTTAAGGATTTTGGGAGCCATAGATGAAAAGGAGAAAGAAAAGAAAATACCTCACAAAGAATGGAGATAATGGAAGAGAAGGTCACCCTCTTGAGCTTCATAGTCCTAAGGAGAACGGGGAAAGGAAGCTTGGACGAGTTGAAAGTGTTTTTGGAGATTTTTCGGTGCTCGGATGGAGGAAGAAGGGTTTATAAAGGGGTTAGGGCCGGCTGTGCTGTTTTGGAAAAATGTTTTGGAAAAACGAACCGACATCAACCGAACTCGGTTCGAGTTCTGACACAGTTCGACCACTTGTATTCCCACTTCATTTTATGCATAATGAATAATAAATAGACTTAATAACTTTTGATTCATCAATTTAATAATATTCATTTCTTTTGGGTTAGTTGTAGGAGCCGGATCCCAGCCAACGGTAGTCCGAAGGCAGTTGGTACCGTGTCGCTTAGACTTTTACGTCTTTTTGATAGATTGGCCCTTTCGGCTTGTACCCAAAATAACTTCAATTAATAAATATCAAAATCTCAAGTTGTAAGAGTTTTTATTAAACATAACGCATTATGAATCTGAAAATTCAAGTTGTCACTAAACCATCATTCTCATATCATATTCCCTAAGTCGTTCAACACAATTCACGTATTTGATCACAAGGTCTTCTAGCATAACAATATGTTATACCCCAATCTCCCGCAAGTTCGATTACCCACGCTGGACATGAAATCACCATGCCAATGCTCCCGCAGGATAATCATCCAAATCGGAGTGTAACTCTTGCTTTGCGTCTAGACTAGTTCATTCTCGATACGCAAATTGGGTCTACTCAATCCTCAACTTACTTTATCATCAATCACACGTCCAAAAAAAATCATCAAATTCACCTTCGCATCAAACTACAAGTCAAAATCATCCAATTGCCATGCCTTGATCTTCCGCAGGTTCGATCATTCCCGCTAGACATAAATCACCATGCCAGCGCTCCCGCGGAATAATCGTCCAAATTTGGCGTGACACATGTGCGAGGCTGGAGTTGCGCTCGCAACAAGACAAGAACGTCAACGTTGTGGTTTTTATCGAAGCAATCAAGACACTTCCGTTTTCATCTAAGTAATATATCAATCCTTTAGTCCACGTCTATCATTCCTCAACATAACCAAGTTAAAATCTCAATTCGATAATCTACTCGTCATTCGTTCAACTAGAAAATCCTCGAGCCAAAGTCTATCTTTCCTCGATGTGTTTCAACATCCAAATTCAAGCTAAATTCAACCGAGCGAGATCCTACTCAATCCAGTTTCCATGCACGATTTCCCTATTTCGTTTATCATCAATTCTGTCAACATTTTCATTTCACAGTCCGATCATTTTTTCACGTATACTCCAAGTTCATCAAATCCAGTAATCTGAACATCTGTTACCATCAAAATCCCAAGTATATATTCTATCTGAACAATAACATTTTACACGATCATCATTCCTTGAATCAGAGTACATAACCTGACGATCTTCCTTTGCAATTCGCATTATTCTAACCTAACTTAATTCATTGAGCAACATATATTCTAAATCCTTAGAGTCATTCTCGTATCTTCAACTCAACGTTTTCATGCACGCTATCTTCCAATCGTGCTATCTTTGTTCTTATTTATGCGTATTTCACCTTAACTCAAGTTTCATCCATTCGACTATGTCCGAAATCGCACATACGGTCCACTAAGTTTCCTCGACAAGGACATTCTTTTGTTTTTATCATTTCGAATCATTATTCAATACCATTTGCAACTCACACTACACATTCACAATTTGTTCGAACGACATCTCGTTTGAAGTCCACGAAATCATGACCAATTAAGCGTCACTCGTGATAAGGTTTTGTGCGATCACTTTGGTTGCTAATATACTCGTAGTTACCCTCAAATCCTCAATTATGCTCGAACAATATCCAAAACGGTCCATACACTACTCAGGGTTCGAGCCACTCGACCAATCATCAAAACTAACTCTTCTTCCCTCTTCGAGGCTATCGTATACACCACTCAGGGGTCAAGTCATCCAGTCTAGTCCTTAGTTACGTTCGCATCATTGGCTCGTACATTTCCCAAGTCCTTAGTTACGTTCGCATCATTGGCTCGTACATTTCCCAAATCCGTTTCTCAAACTCCAATGCGATCCCTTACGTCGTCTCGATAATCTAAGTCTCGTATACTTCTATAGATAGTCCATCATGCAAATCAAATCTTTGATTCATACTCTTTGACGTAATTTAACCGTTTTGAACTATTCCTCAAAAACCCAAACACCATTCTCGGTGTTTGCCTTAGCGTGGGTCCGATAGTGTCTCTATTGATATACACTCTAAGTGTAACCTATTCTCGTTCGAGCGATATTCAATCTCGCTCGCAAACTCGCTCGCACCAGAAGGTTTAGGTGCATAATACTCGGCACAACTTAGCCAAAAGGCTGTGTGCATAGCCATTCCGTTCGAACTATACTTTGGTCTCGCACATTCGGTCGCTAGTGTTAGCGTAAAGTTATCCGGGCACGCACACCATTTGCTAACTTTAGCAAGAGTTTCTTTCAACTCAAATCCGACACAGTTCGGTACAAGGGCCTTCGTATATCGATTCCGTTCAATCGAATACTAGCACGTACTTTTTGAAAATATTAGACTTATTGTATGGAACATCCCAAGTCACAACGAAAGAGAGCGTACACTTCTTTAATCCACGATCGAGCTTTCAAAACTGAGAGAATCAACATGAAGTCCAAGGACGTAAAGCCGGGCTCTGTTACCAATATGTCACGCCCCGCTCTCGGAGGAGTGATCGTCCTCGCTAAGGGGTGATGCCGCGTGAGACTAGGTTGCGCTCACGTAAGGCGTGTTCCAAAAACGGCTGATTAAAAGCTAGGCCACAGAGTCGCACAGAGTGTCCCCATTGCAGCGGAAAGTAAATGAACACAAGTTGAAACAATTCAATGTCTTTATTGATATTCAAGAATTATTACAAGCGGCGCTAGGCCATGATTACAAATCGCTCAAGCTCTCTCTCGAAACATAAAAGGCGTGCCAAGTGGCTTACAACATGGGATGATACATGGCGATGTTCCAATACATTATGTCCTGTATATGGTGCTCCAGCTCCTTTGCAACGCTCCAAAGCTCCAGAGGTAGCTCCGTGCCTTAGCACGTTCGAAGGAATGCTCCGCACCAAACGAGGTTTTCCCGTATCCTGCAAGCAATCTATGTGGTTATCAGTACATTATTATGCACTGGTGGGGAGGCTAGCTCGCCCACATCGCTATCATTACCAAACACGTTCAATTTAATTTCATGCACCATCTATCAGTTGATTGTCTTTCTAATCTTGTCTTAGGATCAGTTCCATGGCATATGTTGCAAAACCTATCCCGTGTTACAGTATCGTGTCTCATAGGAATAATATGCATAACTTACCATACGATCTTCCCTGTCCAAGGTAAACCAAGTTAGCCAACATTTTATATGTAAAGACTTAGCGGAATTGTATAAGCATTCAAGAGTATCAAGGGCGTATTCCTGCCTTAGGTGTAATGAAGTACTTAGGTTGTCAAGGTGTGTTATACTAGAGCTTTGTTCAAATGTTCATTCAGTTACTCAGTTATTAAACTTAGTCAGATTACTTATTTCAATGCAAGGCCTCGCACACGGATTGCCGCTTAGCGAGCCAACTTTAATCTATATGCACCGATCGCTGGCACCACAAGCCATTTATACATTTTATTATGGTATTCGTAGTGATGTTACCTACCAGGCGGTGATGGCTGGTACACCCCCGATAGGCTACGCAATACATGGCCTTACGTCTCTTGTGTGCCCGAGCCCGCACACAAGCCACCCGTAAGCCATGAGTCCGCCTAGGCTGGCACGATGTCTCTGATCGTTCCTTGGAATCCTCCTGTTCCTCGTGCGCGAGTTGTCCGTGAGCATTTCGTATTTGTCTTGTCATTTTTAACTTATTGGGCTGTCGTGAGCCGTAATTGATTTACTTATCGGGTTGTCATTGAGCCAGGGCTGTCTTGAGCCAAAATCGATTATCGGCTAGGTTGACGGCGGCGTCCGTGCAGCGCGGTAGCGAGCCTCGTTGCACGTCCCTGACATACATGTCGCTAATTATTCTTATCTTCTTTACATGTCTTTCTTCTTTCATTCATTCTTTGTTTCCTTCTTTCTTTCATTCATTCGTTTATTTGTTCATTCATTTATTCAGTCATTCATTCATTTGTCATTATGCAGCTCCCGGTACGGGACTGCCTTGGCGACCTAACGATCCCGAAGCCTTTCGATGTTTCTACTACTATGCTCGGAACGACTATTTTGATAGTCTTCCTACCTCATTTCAGTAGACCATTTATTGTTTAGTGCTTCAAGTTGTAGTACGTTCTAGGTGACAAGCAAGTCATGCGTTTATATAGCACGTAAGAAAATCTAAACGATCGTAAGCTGTGCTTTGGCACGAGTGTGGAGTGGGGTGCGAGGGTTCAAGTAATATTCCAAATTCATTTATATGTTCTACGCAAGTATACATACAAGTTTGGTCTTAGCTAGGTGCGTTGAGTCCTTTTATTAGCATGCAAGGGTTATCACATAGCGATCGAGCATTGTCGTCCGTATTATTATGTGTCTAGGCTAAGCAAAGATTGGTTCATTGGAGCCATCCATCTTAGCAATGATCGCATCGGCCGAGCGAGATTCCGAGTGCACCTTTGAAAGTCTACGTCTGGATTCTACTGAAAGGCCAAGTCCATTGCCTTTGCATTAAACGAGTCGTCTCGCCGAGCAGGACGGGTTCGAGTCGCTGCACTTGCGTCGTTTGAGTCGGCGTTCCGCTAGGGCGGAGCGGGTCATTACATAATACACCACTCAAAATAAGTCTCGTCCTCGAGACTTCCTGGGTGCAAGTCATCACACCGTTTCTTAATCCATATCGTGTGCATATCTTAGACAATTTTCATTGAACGACTCTATCCTTCGATGGCATCGAACTATACTCATGCATTCTTTCTAAATTTTGTGTTGCGTGCACTAGGTCAATTTTATCGAGTGACTTCACCACTCCATTCGAGTTGACGATACTCACTAAATTGTTGGGTTCTATGACTTGGTTGCATATTTTGCCCTGGGGACTATAACGGTCACACGAGGTACGTTACTTTTATCAGATATGAGGGTCTAGGCTGAGGGTAACTCACTCATCCATGCGCATCTCAACATATCCACTTGCAACCGCATTCGAGTTCAGTATATCGTTGAGTCTGGATCGTGCATATATTCAAGGCGTCCCCCGAATATAAATATTTCAACCAAGCTTAGCGATAATGAAGTCGGACAAGTTAGTCGTGATAGTTTTGAATTGCTGGTCGTTTTACTAATTCGATTAAAACCAAACTCAAGTTCGTTCACTATCGTCTATCTCGATCCTCGAGATGACCCGTTTCATTTTCTCAAGCGTTCTCGTCTTATGAAATCAATACGATTTCATTCTAGCGGAGTCGACCAACATCCAAGTAATTCCAGTCATATTTAAGACCAAGTATCGCACTATTATCAAGCACGTCTTCCAAGCAATGATTCAATATGTTATTCCAGCTTTGCTTATGTATCACTGATTTCCTAACATTCACTTCGTGTCTGACATCAACGTCGTTAGCGTAAACTTCTAGTTCCACCTCCTAACTCTTAAGTCTTATTGTCCTATATCTATCGTCCGTCCGAACGATATTCTAAAGTCGGTCACACCGGTTCAATCACTCGGCATAGGATTGTCCAGCTATCCGCTAGGTCAACTCACAAGGTCATAGGTACAACTCGAATTTGCGGTTCATCGTGCTAACTCGTTGCACGAAGCATCGCCCATCCTAAGGTCAAAGCATTGTTCGTTCATACGGGATATTCTACCCAAGCTCGTTTCACTCAAAATTTCTAAATATCGAGCAGTGATCATTCTATTCACATCAAGACATTCGTCGCACGGGGTCAAAGTCTCTTCAGCAAGCCCATCCTCTTTAGCAAGCCCATCCTATCCGAGTCAAGTATACTACGACACAATTTGTCACTAAACCATCATTCTCATATTATATTCCCTAAGTCGTTCAACACAATTCACGTATTCGATCACAAGGTCGTCTAGCATAACAATATGTTATACCCCAATCTCCCGCAAGTCCGATTACCACGCTGGACATGAAATCACCATGCCAACGCTCCCGCAGGATAATCGTCCAAATCGGAGTGTAACTCTTGCTTTTCGTCTAGACTAGTTCATTCTCGTTGCACCCCAGAGTTTGGCACGAAAGACACGTATGAGTCGGTGCGTTGACATTGCCACGAGAACGGTCTAGAGGCAAGGGTAAGGAAGTTATCGGTGCGATAGCACGGTGACGGTCTAGCGACACTAAATAGGTCGAGAGTCTATGTCCTAAAACTGATTTTAAGGCAAGAGTAGGAAGACAATACGAAGGGGCTATGTTGCACAAAGTAAATTAACGTGTCGGTTTTGTATGGGTGGGCGATGAGCTCACACCACTAGTACAGTTGAGTATTGACACCCACACAATTTTCATGTGCAGGCACATGTAGAATCTCGTGTCGCGGAGCTCGCTTGGATGCGTCGAGGCACGGAGTTCCTTGGCGATTCGTAGCGTACGGCCGCGTAGAGTCAAGACTTATACGGAAAATAATGTATGGACTTCGCCTCTCCGAAGTATCCATTGATTCAAGACTTGTATTGAGAGATGAGACAGAGAGCTGAGTGACTTGTAATGTGAGAAGAGTGAGCTTGAGTGAGCTTGAGTGACTTGTAATCTTGGCCTTGCGTCCCATTGTAATCCTTGTTTCAATATCAATAAAATGCTTCCTTTGAATGACTTGTGTTTTGTTCTAAATTTTTCGCTGGCATATTCAATGTCTCTGCGTGGGACTACTGTGCGACGACCCCGTCGCAGTCGCTGTAATCGGCCGTCATGGAACCCGCCTTGCACGAGCGGAATCTAGGCTCGTGCGGCATCACGCCTTAGCGATGACGATCGTTCCTACGGGGGCGGGGTGTGACACACTGGACATGAAATCACCATGCCAACGCTCCCGCAGGATAATCGTCCAAATCGGAGTGTAACTCTTGCTTTGCGTCTAGACTAGTTCATTCTCGATACGCACATTGGATCTACTCAATCCTCAACTTACTTTATCATCAATCACACGTCCAAAAAAATCATCAAATTTAACTTCGCATCAAACTACAAGTCAAAATCATCCAATTGCCATGCCATGATCTCCAACGGGTTCGATCATTCCCGCTAGACATGAATCACCATGCCAGCGCTCCTGCAGAATGATCGTCCAAATCTGGCGTGACGCATGTGTCAGGCTGGAGTTGCGCTCGCAACAAGACAAGAACGTCAACGTTATGGTTTTCATCGAAGCAATCAAGATACTTCTGTTTTCATCTAAGTAATATATCAATCCTTTAGTCCACGTCTATCATTCCTCAACATAACCAAGTCAAAATCTCAATTCGATAATCTACTCGTCATTCATTCAACTAGAAAATCCTCGAGCCAAAGTCTATCTTTCCTCGATGTGTTTCAACATCCATATTCAGGATAAATTCAACCGAGCGAGATCCTACTCATTCCAGTTTCCATGCACGATTTCCCTATTTCGTTTAACATCAAATCCGTCAACATTTTTATTTCACATAGTCCGACTATCATTTATTCATGTATACTCCAAGTTCATCAATCCAGTAATCCAAACATCTGTTACCATCAAAATCCCAAGTATATATTCTATCTGAACAATAACATTTTACACGATCATCATTCCTCGAATCATAGTACATAAGCTGACGATCTTCCTTTGCAAAGAAATTTGAGTCGTGCAACATGATTCCTCAATTCGCATCATTCAAACCTAACTTAATTCAACATTTTCATTTCACATAGTCCGATCATTTATTCACGTATACTCCAAGTTCATCAAATCCAGTAATCCAAACATCTGTTACCATCAAAATCCCAAGTATATATTCTATCTGAACAATAACATTTTACACGATCATCATTCCTCGAATCAGAGTACATAACCTGACGATCTTCCTTTGCAATTCGCATCATTCTAACCTAACTTAACTCATTGAGCAACATATATTCTAAATCCTTAGAGTCATTCTTGTATCTTCAACTCAATGTTTTCATGCACGCTATCTTCCAATCGTGCTATCTTTGTTCTCATTTATGCGTATTTCACCTTAACTCGAGTTTCATCCATTCGACTATATCCGAAATCGCACGTACGGTCCACTAAGTTTCCTCGACAAGGATATTCTTTTGTTTTATCATTTCGAATCCTTATTCAATATCGTTTGCAACTCACACTACACATTCACAATTTGTTCGAACGACATCTCGTTTGAAGTCCACGAAATCATGACCAACTAAGCGTCACTCGTTCTAAGGTTTTGTGCGATCACTTTGGTTGCTAATATACTCGTTGTTACCCTCAAATCCTCAATTTTGCTCGAACAA
>JANAVB010044649.1:0-98250 GCA_029216955.1 Iris pallida | reverse complement strand
GATTTCCCGGATCGGGACGTGACAGAGGGTGCGTCCTCCACCGTCCCTTCCATCTCTCCTCATGTGAGGACGGTATTTATGATAGATAGCAACCAAGACGGTTCCAGTGATCGCCAATGCATCGACACTCTGGAGGCCATATTGCACGCCTTGGTTAAGTCTGTGGATAAGATCAAAGCGGCCCTGCCAACACTGCAAAGGAGGACGCCTGGCCAAACAAGCTTGGGTCCTGCGGTCAATGCGGACTCGAACTCCGCGTCATCAAACCCGGACGACAATCCTCCGACAACATCGGCTCCTACTGCTGCAGACGAGGCCATTGAGACAAAAAGAGATGTCCAGGAGCTTCGGGCCATGTTTCACGCCCGAGAAAACTGCCAGGACCTCAGGATACGACAACCGTATCCTATTGCATGGAGAGATGTGCCCTTCGCACCAAGATATAAACCATTCAAAATCAATCCGTATGATGGGAAGACATCTGCAAGCAGGTACATCACCTACTTCGAAGTCACAACCGACCATCTGCCTCATGACGACGCCATTCTCACTCGGCTATTCATTGGAGCGTTGGAAGGGGTCGCTTTTGACTGGTACCGCAACTTGTCGGACAACTGCATCCATTCCTTCGCCGACTTCAAGCGTATATTCCTGGAGAGGTTCTACGAAGTAGGACAGAACGTGACAATGTCCACCCTATGGACGTTGTCCAGGGAGAAAAGGAGCTGACAAGGAACTATATCGAACGATTTCATCAAACCGCGATGAAGTTGCCTTCCGGTAACCCCGATTCCTCCTTGATTGAAATTTGCTAAAAGAGGCTGCTTCCCATAATCAGCCTCTGGATGGACGAAATTCAGTTTAAGGATTGGAAGACTTTCATTATCAGCGCCACTAGCGCAGAAGACAAATTGAAGAAAGCTCGCCAACTGTGATTGCACGTCTCGGAAGGAGAAGATAAGGGCAAACGCCCTAACACCAACAGCAACAATGGTGGTAACCCCTCCAACAATCGAGACAACAAAGGGAAACAGGCTATGGTGGCCGACACAGCTCCGAAGCCTGAACCGAAGCCGGCAGAGACGTAGTGGCCTCAGATGACCTATTCCTTCGAAGACGGTCATGTTAAGCCCATCTTGGACATGCTCATACAAGGAGGTCGAATCCAGCTCCCTCCTCCAAGACGTGAACCTCGTCCTGCCGAGATGGAAGGCCCCAAGTACTGCCACTATCATTGCTATGTCCAATGTACTACACAAGACTGCTACCAATTGAAGCGATACATCCAGCATCTCATCGATTCTAAGGCCTTGGCCATTGATTTCGAAGAGGTGACTGTAGCAGCCAACATGGTGTCAGTACAATTTAGCAGCTTTTCTCCGACAAAGACTCAAGATGGAGTAGTGCCCGTCCCTAGGGTAAGAATGGAAGTGGCTAACCTTTCGCATCCCCGAGACCAGGCTGCTGGTCTAGTGCCCCTTACCACATCAAGAGGGGAGGTCATATGGGTCCACCCGGACCTGATACCGGAAGTAACTCAGTTCGTACCACCTGCCTCCAACAAGAAGAAGAGTGGGAAAGTGAAATCATGCCACACGATTTCGGCAGAAGTCGAAGAAGCTACTACTGTTACCCGATCCGGCGCACAAACCCAACCTCCACCGGGTAACTCGGCTGAAAATCATCAGCCGATAGCTGCTAATGCCCCAGGACCTTTTCAGCCTTCGACGACCGACAAGCCTAGGCCGAAGGAGACTCGCTTTGACAAGCCGCTCCAAAAAGAGGTGCCTCAGGGGCTGGACAGGCCTTACAACTTTGACATCCTGGCACAATTAGCCAACACACCGCCAAATTATCACTATACGAGCTCCTGAGACTCTCCAAAGACGTTCGCATCGCATTGAGCGAGGTACTCCAGAATGCCGACGCATATCTGGCTCAGTCCAATCTCACTGGGAAAAACTCGCCTGTAGACCTTCAAGACATCGCTTGCACGGGTGCAATGCCCAACATTATCTTCACTCCGCAGGATATGCTTATCAAGACCAACCTGCATGATCGTCCTCTGTATTATACTGGATACATAGGCGACATCAAGGTGGATCGGATGCACATTGATCCCGATTCTTCCATAAGCATCATCCCGAAGAGCCTGCTACACCATCTGCGCATCCCAATGCATCGCCTGACGTCGACAAGCACCGCCATCAGCTGTTTCAATTCAGGCAGAAGCTATCCGATTGGAACGATTCGTCTGAAATGCCAAATCGGCGATCTTCAATCAGAAGTGACCTGTTATGTCATAGATGCGGATACTTCCTACAATATTCTCTTGGGGCGTCCTTGGATACACGATTACATGATCGTGCCTTCCATACTGCACCAATGCTTCAAGTATGTCGATAAGCATGGCTTCGTGAAGATAGAATTTGCCGACATCGACCCCTTTAAAGGGGTTGAATCTTACTACTCCGACTCTTACTTATACGAGAAGTCGAAAAGGCACCTCGTCGAAGAAGATACTCAAGCTCCAACTGAGGCAGCAACTGGAGCGGAAGAACCTCTAATAATTCACCTCCAAGCCCGCAAACCTGGCAGAACTGCACCCCTTACGGTCACTCTGCATAAGGACGCAATCAGTCTCTCTGCACAGGAGGAACAGATGATAATCCGACTACCAAGGTCTGGCCAAGCGCCAAGACCCACGACAGAGCCACTGACAATCAGGCTGCCTGGAGTAAGTCAGCAACAAATGGAGGAGCACAATCCCTCTGTCAAACCAATGATGATCAGTCTTCCAAGAATTAATCAACAGCCGAGTGCTAAGTCGAGGACTGCTAGCCAGCCAACAATCCCGCCCAGCGCCAAGCACCAAACTGGGGGTAGCTAGTACACCAACGACTCCACGTTCTGCTCCACCAGTGGAGCCCCTGATGATTAAGTTGCCCAAGTCATCCTCCCAATCTACACAGGGGCGGTTGAAGCAGAGCCAGAGCTGGCCAAGTATGTGGCTGCTCACACTAATGTTCCATCCGCAGATGATGTAATCCCACTAGAAAAGATACCTTATTTCATCAATAAAGGGCTATCTTTGAATTACCTTGAGCTTGATAAGCTTTGTACAATGTATGCTATGGAACACGGTATAGGCACCCACCTGCACACAGAGGTGACAAATGTCTACACCGCAAACCAACTTACTCCAGTGGAAGATGCTTACCGCATAGTCGAGGGAGGGGATCATCCAATCATCTTCGGCCGGAAGAATGATCCACAATCCTTCAGAGTAGAAGAAGTTGATCTCGAATCCGACACCGGAAGACTGCCCTTTATTTGTATAGTTCCCGATCCAAGTACCTCATGCAAAAACAAGGGTATGATCTGGAAACTACACCAGGCTTGAACTACGGCACTGGACGGCGACTACCCTTACAGTTGCCGATCCCGGCTGGAAAACCACAGGATTACTACAACAAGACCAGATGTGGGCTAGGTTATGTTACACCTGCAACGACCCCTGAAAGCTCAGATGAGGAATGCGACTGGTATTCACACTCAACTGGATCACCAACTTCTGATTCAGACGTCAGCATTGGGGACATGCTCAGGCAAGTCTGGTCCGTCAATATGGTATTTGCCGACGGCTACGAAGAGGATGAAGACGTTCCTGAACTTCTTGCGTTAGAGCCGTGGGCAAAACAACTAGATGCGCAATGGAGAAGCGGTTCGAACAAAGAGAGCCTCCCACGAAGATGAGGTTGTGCAAGTTGATCTCGGTGATGAGTCCTCTCCCAAGCCCATCTTCGTTAGCAAGAATCTGACAGACGAAGAGCGAGAATCGCTATTGCAACTCGTCAGAGAATACATCGATGTTTGCCTGGAGCTACGAAGACATGCCAGGACTGAACCCAGAGGTTGCACTTCACAAACTCAACATCCGTCCGGACGTAAAACCGGTCAAGCAACAGCAATGACGGTTCCGCCCCGACGTCATGAATGCTATTGAAGCTGGGGTCAATAAATTGATAACCAGTAGTTTCATCCACGAGGAACAACATCCAGACTGGGTCGTCGACATAGTACCAGTCATCAAAAAGAATAGAAAGATTCGAATCTGTATCGACTTCGGAACTTGAATGAGGCATGTCCTAAGGATGAGTTCCCTCTCCCTATCACAGACATCATGATTGACAACACCTGCGGCTTCGAGCGTATGTCATTCATGGATGGTTTTTCGGGGTACAACCAAATTAAGATGTTCCCCGATGATGAAAAGCATACATCATTCCGAACACCAATTGGCACATACTGCTACACAGTCATGCCTTTCGGTTTAAAGAATGCTGGCGCCACCTATCAAAGAGCTATGAACGTTATCTTCAGAGACCACCTATGCAAGATAGTAGAATGCCACATCGATGACATCGCTGTCAAAAGCCGCTCTAAGGAAGATCATCTGCAGGATCTGAAGACAGTGTTCGACTTGATGCGAGCACACAACTTGAAGATAAATCCACAAAATCCTTCTTGGGCGTATCCAGCGGGAAGTTCTTGGGTTTCTTTATTACTTTCCAGGGTATCCACATAGACCCTGAGAAGACGAAGGCAATCATGGAGATGGGTCCCCCGAGAAATCTTCGTGAACTCCGAGGCCTTCAAGAAGACTGGCCTACATCAGGAGATTCATCTCTAACCTCTCTAGGCGATGTCAGCCATTCACTCACCTCATAAAGAAGGGCATTTCATTCGTATGAGACGAAGAATGCCAGCGCATCTTCGACAGCATCAAAGAATATCTGGCGAACCCTCCAGTTCTGGTAGCTCCGGTTGCTGGAAAACCATTACTGCTCTATGTGCGAGCTATAGAGCATTCTCTCGGTGATCTACTAGCACAAAATAATGATGTAGGCCATGAGCAAGCTATATATTACCTCAGTCGAATGATGATGGGGCCAGAACACCGATACACTGTCGAAAATGAGTGTCTTGCTCTAGTGTTCGCCATTCAGAAGATGCGACACTACGTCGCGGGACAAACCATCCATGTCATATCAAGAGTCAACCCTCTAGGGTCCTATAACTAAGCCGGGCGCACTCAGCTCTCGCCTCGCTACCTGGGCGATATTACTGTCCCCCTACCACATGATCTTCGTTCCATAGAAAGCAGTTAAAGGTCAAGCCCTGGCAGACTTTTTAGCGGCTCATCCAGGTTCGGGGTCAACCAGAATAGACGAAGAGATACCAGATGAGGTCGCCAATTCAAAGGCGATCTCTCATGATACCATATGGCGAATGTTCTTCGACGGTGCTTCCAGAACGGGGCCCAAGGGCAACATCGTCGCTGGAGTCGGAGTGGTGCTGATTTCTTCCTTCGGGCTGGTGATCAATGGGCTTACTCCCTCACGGAGTCCTGCTCAAACAATGTGGCCGAATACAATGCTCTGGTCATTGGCCTCCGACTTGCAAATGAGCTGGGGGTAGAATACTTCGAAGCATATGGCGATTCACAGCTAATTGTCAATCAGATTCGGGGTTCATACGAGGTTCGCCATGAAGACATGATACCCTATCACCAAATAGCGATTGACATAATCTCGTCCTTGGAAGGGTTCTTCATAGAATACGTTCCCAGGCTCCAGAACATTGAAGCCGATGCCCTAGCAGGTCTCGCCGCTTCCTTAGCAGTTCTGAATCATGCTCATCATCTGGTCGACATAATAGGCCGTGAGTTGGTCTGTCCCAGGAATAATATTCAATGTGTTGAGAGTTACTCCGCACTGGCAGTCGACGAAGCACCAGACTGGAGACAACTATTCATTGACTTCATAGTCTACGACATCCTGCCAGAGAATTCGAAGGAAGCCACTTCTATCAGAAGACGTTCCCTCAGATTCTTCTACGATACAGAGACGAAAATGTTGTATCGACGATCATGATGGATTTATAATTCGGTGTCTGTCAAATACAGAAGCCAAAGAAGCCATGCTCGAAGCTCATGACGGCGTCTGCGGGGCCCATCAGCCTAGCCCGAATTACAGGATCGCCTTCGACGAATGGGCTATTATTGGCCCATGAGGGTTGCAGATGCAATAGACTATGCACAAAAATACAAAGACTGTCAAGTCCATACATATTTCATCCACCAGCCATCCGAGTTTTACATCCGATAGTGGCATCCTGGCCATTCGAAGCATGGGGAATGGACATCATTGGCCCGATCACTCTATCTTCGTCCAGGGGACCGTTTCATACTCGCAATCACTGATTACTTCTCCAAATGGGCGGAGGCTATTCCGCTGGCAGAAGTCAAGACTTCAAACGTGATCAGCTTCCTCAAGCATCACGTAATTTATCGCTTTGGACTGCCCCGAAGGATCATCCATGATAATGGTCCGCAGTTCGCTAGCCACGCCTTTTATCGGATCTGCGACAAACACCGAATCCAGAACATTGCTTCAATACCATATAATCCAGCGGCTAATGGGTTGGCTGAAGCATTCAACAAAACAATCATCAAGCTTCTCAAGAAGTTCGTGTCTTCCAACAAACGCGACTGGAATAAAATGCTCGGCGAATGCTTATGGGCGTACCGTACTACAGTACGAACGGCCACCGGGAACACACCATTCACCCTGGTATACGGGAGTGAGACAGTTCTCCCCTTGGAGACCCAAATTCCCTCGCTCTACATCGTCTTCACCTACCGATTGACAACATACGGTAATCATCATCGCCGACTACAAGAGTTGGAGGCCCTAGACGAGAAGCGCCTGTTAGCTCAACAACGAATTGAGCTGTATCAAGCCCGAATCTCCGGAGCTTTCAACAAGAAGGTAAAAATCAGAATGTTTCAAGTAGGCGATCTTGTTTTGGCAGTTCGGAGGCCGATGGTCATGACTCACAAGACCGCCGGCAAGTTCTAGCCAAAGTGGGAAGGTCCGTTCATCATCGATGCTGTATTCTCCAATGGAGCTTACCGCCTCCCGAAATAAAATGGAGACTTGCTCATGTTGTCCATCAACGGCAAGTTCCTAAAGAAGTATTATGTCTAAAACGACATACCGTAAATATCTCAGGCTGTTGAGTTATATACCCCCTGGTACCGCTGAACCCATAGTCTGCCTCCAAATATCTCGGATTGTTGAGTTATATACCCCCTGGTACCGCTTAACTCACATTCGACCTTCAAACACCAAAGATTATCGGGTCATATACCCCTTGGTACCACTGAACTCACCTATATTCGTCCGTAAAATATCCCAGATTATAGAGTTATGTACCCTCTGGTACCACTGAACTTACATTCTGCTTCTGAACATTTTAGACAGTTGAGTTATGTACCCTGTGGTACCGATGAACTCACGTTCTGCCTCCAAATCTTCTAGATTGTCGAGTTATGTACCTGCAGGTACCGCTGAACTCCCATCCTGGTCAATCTATATCGCATCTTTTGGGTAAGTAAGTCACGTATGATCATACCTCTGAACTTTCTTCCTAAAAGAAGCTCCTTCCTCATGATCCACTACCCGCACTTCCAGTGCACAAAAAGGGTAACAGATCCACAAATTTCTAAGTCAACCATGTCGATGCTACCTCTGATTTGTTTTACTTCCATAAAAAATAAACCGCCCCTCACATAGAACTTCCATGTCCTCATTACCTCTGAGTTGTTCTATGTACCCCTTCATGGAGCCCACACCTGCCATGTCCTCATTATCTCTGAGTGGGAAGGCTCCATCGAAGAAACCCTCATATTTACCACGTCTTCATTACCTCTGAGTAAGTATGTTGGTTCTCTCTCAACTTATTATCCGTATACAGAACCAGGGTACGCCAAGGATAATAGGTCCACAAAAAGTCCCATTGAGGCAACTACTACAAGCAAAGAATAGAGCGAATATATTCTAATCAGTTACATTCACATAACTACATCTCATAAGCAAGCCAGAAAAGTTCTCTATCATTTCATTCAGACAAGAAGGAAGAATATTACATTGATGTCCAAAAGAAGTAAAACACAAACTGCAACTAAAGACAGACAAAAATATCAAGACAATAGACAGACATTTATGAGGGCCTACGAATCCTAGTTATGGGGGCGCATATACCAATCCCTCAGCCATTTTTCATATGAAGGATCCACTTGAGCAAAATCCTCGTCCGGAGCAGGAGGGTCAGAACTTCTAATACTACTGCCGTCAGACTGGGGCTCCTCCTTTACAGCAACTTCAATAGGTGCCAACACTCCTTTCTGTTCCTCCATTTTTGGTATTACCTCCTCCTTAACGAGCGATGACTCTTGTTTGAAAGAAGACAGCAACTCTTCCTTCACAATGATCTCAGTCTTCGGCAGGAATGCTGCAAGAATCAAAGATAAAAAAGAAACAAAGTTAGAAGATGGCAAGAGCTTCATGCGGCCCAAGTCAGAGGAGCTTATGTGGTTATGCTTAGCAAAGTCGGATTACCGAGTGGCCCCCCTCGACCCCAGACATATTCTTCTCCACCTATCCTCCGAATGCGACCACAGGACGTGTGGTCCAAAGGCACTTATAGGATTGACTCCCACCAGATGAAGATCATCAAGTGGTCAACGGGCTTCAGCACCAAAGAAGATTCGGCGAAGGTCGCCGCCTGGGTTACCCTGCCCAACCTACCCCTTATTTGCTTTGTCCCAGCGGCACTTAGGCGTATTGCCAATTCTTCGGATCATATGTGGCCATAGCCCCTGAGACCAGCAACCTCACCAAAGCTCACTACGCCAAAATCTGTATGGAACTCGACCTAACCTCTGAACCACCAAATTTATTTCTATCGAGCTGGGCAACCGGACCCACACCCAACAAATCCTCTACGACAACCACATTATGTTCTGCAACCATTGCCATTTAAGAGGTCACCTCCCAAAGTAATACTACCATCTTCACCCAGAACTCAAGAAAAAATTAGCCTGGAACGACAGCGTCCCAACAGGGGAGGACACCCAAGCCACCCCTTCTACCACTTTCGAACTCTCACACTAGATTCGGCTCTAGTGACAGCAAAACAGACAAGGGCGAGTCCTCTAGCAAAGACTTGATCCCCTTCAACACCCAAGCTCTCACTCTCTTCAACCAATTCGATGCGCTAGATTCGGGGCATGCGGAATCCCCAACGGACACTGCACCTCTCCAAGCCGATCTCGTCCTCTCCGAGATCTCCCCCAACTTGGAGGACGTAGAGGCGATCACCGACACCATCGACGCAGGTCAACAACACACCAACGAAGACACTGTCAAAGAAGCCCTTGCAACCCTCGGGCCAGACCAAGTTCGGAAAGGACTACAGGTTCAAGCCGCAGGTTACCCTCTCCAGCAAACTATTCTTCTAATTGGGAGCACCAACGACTCCATAGTTATCCCCCCTGAGGACCCCATCCTGGACTCCGCTGGGGAATCGATCGCCCCCCTCCGAACCTACACGAGCAATCAACTCGTGACTCTTTCACATCGACAAAGGCAGAAGCATCAACCTCGTGCGAGGTCAATGACAAGAAAGGACCCGCCGAAACCATAACCATCCAAATCAGATCCGCCTCCAAGCGGAACAAAAAAACCCTTCCACAACCTCTTTAATGCTTAACATCCTTTCCTGGAATGTCCGCGGTCTGGCGAACAAACCGACATTAGGAAGAGTTACCAGCCTTCGGAAAATCCACAAGATCGATATCCTTATTTTTTAGAACCCAAAATCTCTCCAATAGATTAAAATCTATTCAGCTGCAGCTGGGCCACCCTACGACCATAGCAGGCAGACATGATATTTGGATCCTCTGTACGAAGGACGTCAACATCGAGGTTATCCAGGACTCCTGGCAGGCCCTCTCCTGCTGGTTGGAACACCCCATTCTCCCAGAGTGTGCCTATATCCCTATTTTAGAAATAGGTATATGACTGTATTACGACTGTATTTCGTATTTTGGAGGATTTAATTTTGGGGTATATTTGAAATTTTATTATTTTATTGGGAGTGATTTGCCCTCATAATTATTTGTTATTAATTAAATTCCTTGATTCCTATACCTACCCCAAAAGAAAACCCTAACCCAAACCTAACCCTCTCTCACTCCACTCTCTCTCAGCCGCCCCCCTCACTTTACTCTCTCTCTCCCCTCGCTGGAGAGCTCCCTCTCTCCTCCCTCACTCACCCCCCGGCCCTCTCTCTCCCCTCAACTCTCCTCTCTCCCGCTTACTCGGCCTCTCATCCTCTCTCGCTCGCTGTCTCCCTCTCTTCTCCCGGCCTCCGCCGACCTCCGGTCGCCCCGAGCTCTCACCACCATCGTCGCCACCATCTCCTCCACTGCAGCCGCCGCCACCACCGCCATGGCGACCGCCCCATCGTCGCCGTCGCTTTCCTCGCCGTGGTCACCCCCGTCTTCAGCCACCCGCGCCACCACCATCATCGTCGCCATCTCCACCGCAGCACCGCCCTCACCACCATCTCCTCCGCAGCCTCCGGCCCCCTCCGCCGACGCCGCCGTCTCCATCCTCCTCCCGCCGGTGAGTCTCTCCTCCGGCCTCCCCTCTTCCTATTTCCTCCGCCTGGCCGAGCCCCATGGCCGCCGTCCACCTCGGCAGCACCCTCGCCTCCATGCGTCTCCTCCCCTCTCCGTTGTTCCCCGGCGCAGCCATCCTCCGTCGGATCCCGTCCCCGCCTGGCCGAACCCTTGACAGCTCCTCCGCCTCTCCCTTCTTTCTTCTCGGCGACCGTCGCCTCGGGAGCGGTACCACCTTGGGCAGCGGGACGCCCTTGGGCCCCGCGCTGCTCGGGCAGTATGTTCCCCGGGCCACGTGCCGGGTCACGTGCACTCGGTTCGTACGTTCCCTTGTTTCCCGTGTTTCTCGGGACGTGCACCTTGATTTGTGTGTCATCCCGTTTTTCGTGCACCTCGATCCATGCGCTGCCTTGGGCAGCGGGACGCCTCGAGTCCCGCGCTGTCTCGGGCACCGTGCTATCTCGGTTTGCACGTTGTCTCAATTCCCGTGTCTCGGCCTTTGTGCCATCTCGATTTTAGTATCGCTTCGATTTGCGCACTGCCTCGATTTGCGTGCTCGGTCCGATTTGCGTGTCGCATTGGTCTTTGTGCCGTCTCGATTCGCGTGCACGTCTCGATTTGCGTGTTGTGTGATTCGTGCACCATCTTGATATTCGTGATTCCTCGATCCTACGTGCACGTCTCGATTTACGTGCACGTTGTCTCCTGTTCGTCTCGATATTCGAGCCATCTCGATTCTCGTACGCGTCTCGATATGCGTGCGCATCTCGGTTTGCGTGCCCGTATCGGTCCACGTGCCTCAGTTTCCGTGCCAGATCCCTGCGCTGCTTGCGGGACCCGCACGGTATAGCCTTCTGCCATCTCTTGTGATTATTTTATTATTTTATTATTTAATTCTAATGATTGTTTATTATGTGTTCTGAGGACCTCGATGGACGTGCTAGCTTGGATCCAGATCGCCGAAGACTTGCTTACCTAGCCGAGCCCTCTAGGCAAGTATCCCTTGCTCATCGACGGCTCTTGCCCTCTCTCCTGGATTTTATTGCATTTAATTAATTTGTACTTGTAAATTGTATAATCATGATTAGTGTAGCCTAGTAGTAGAACTGCCATGATGATAACTTAGGATAGCTTGGTTCGATACCAGTTTACGACCGTATCGGACAACTCGGACGGGTCATCCACACCTCCGAGGACACGAGCACGACTCACACGTATGGATTGTCCCCATATGCCCCGTGTCCGACTCGCGGTCGGGTACGGCTTGGCGAACTACTCTTGTGGCGGTGTTTGTGCTTGGGTTAGGAATTTATGGACATGTGTTGTGGTGCGCCCTGCGAGGCGGTTATCTTATTAGTATGCATGTTGGCTTGGCGCCCAGTACGCATTGTAGTGCTACTGGAGGCCGAGACTTAGTGTTCTCGGCTATCGATCTGTTTCCAGTACGCATCGTAGTGCTGCTGGTAGCTGAGACTTAGTGTTCTCAGTCGCGATTCCGCGATTCTGCGATTCTGCGGCGGGTTGCGCCGAGTGGTTTTAGCCCCTATTCGTAGGGTGCTCTCGTCCAGAATACAAAGGAGACTCTGCCGGATTTTTCCAGAATTTCCAGTTGGGAATTTGGTTCGAAGGATTAGGCAGAACCATTCCATGGGTTTGCTGGACTGAACTCATGCTTGTTCTTCTTGGTATGGCATCCCTGACCCTATTGCATGCTAGGTAGACTCCCGACTAGATTAGTCGCCTAGCGTCTTGTCTGTCTTGTCTGCCGGATTGTGTAAGGAGAGCGGTTCTACTCGGGTGAAGGTCTGCAACCCTGGTCCTTGTTTGGTTTAAGGGTTGTGGATCTGATCCAGAGTGGTTCACGCAATCCTTGCATTTTCGACGGTATCACCCATTGGACTCTTGACTCGTGACTCTTCCTTTAGATGGTGTTCTAGTTTAGTTTGTTATCCCATTGTCTGTCCTGTCCGCCGGATTGTGTAAGGAGAGTGGTTCTACTCGGGTGAGGGTCTGTAACCCTGGTCTTTGTTTGGTTTAAGGGTTGTGGATTTGATCCAGAGTGGTTCACACAATCCTTGCCATCATCCGACGGCGTTGATTAAGTGCTGACCCATGTGTTGGGATTATGATCTGATTCGTGGATTGACTATGAGGAGATATGATATTGAGATAATGATTATGGTAGACTAAGTGGATTCTTAGATAGTGTTGCTAGTTCTTTGGTGATGTTCTAATTTGATCAGATATGTCTTCGAGGACTTTTGGATTTTGGATACTGGTGCGAGTGTCTCGCGGAACGAGGAGGATATCGAGGGTATTATTATATGATTTTTACTCGACTTCCCAAACGCCCAATCCGGTACCTTTATGTATTCCGGTAGTTAGAGAACCTGGTTGATTGCTGTGTCTTGGTAGTTGAGGGGCTTGTTTTCTAGTGGCTTGTGATCATTGTCTAGGAGGATTCCTGTGAGTCTGAGGGCCTAGCATTGTTAGGGAAAATGAGATTGGTATTTGGTGGTTGTCTTTATTGACGTGATATTCACTCCCTCATGGATGGGAGACACTTGATAGATTGATTTGGTGGATAGACCGACTTGATGATTGGAGCTGTAGGCTCCCATATATGCTTGAGATGTTATTATAGTAGAGGTTCTGGTATTATACTTGACCTGATATCCATGCCACGATGTGGGCAGATGACTTCTTGTGACTGACAGAGTTGTCCTTGTCCCAGACCTGACTACCTGTATTCGTGCTATAAGTCTGTGAGGTACTGTCCCTGACCTTGCACTGCGGTGCCCTTTGTCTATTGGCGCTTTGAGGTGCTACTTCCATGATTATATGGTATTGCGATGCCATCTTGATATTCTGGCTATATTATATGATTACCTGTACGGGTATCTGGTAGTTGGCCTATAGTCTTAGCGTGGGTAGGATTTCTTGCTTGCTTGTTGCATAACACTAAGGATGGATCACAACTGGGACTATAGGTACCGAGGCTGATTCTTACTTAGCGTTCTCGTACTGAGGTACGACATCTAGGAGGATGAGCATGTGACCACGGCATGTGATTCCGGATAAATATAGGGTTAATCTAGGCAACTAAAAATGGTAGAAGCATTGGAAGGGAACGGAATCCCGAGATCGTGCATTACCGGCCGCCACAGGCTCGTCCTGGCACGTCGGGGTTGGCCGCCACGGATATGGCAGTATCCGACTACTATATGTACTCCTGCTTAGCACGGTGGCCTTCCGAGGGACCGTGCATACCTACCTGCTATGTGTTATTTGGCCTCGCTAGCCCTTGCGGGATATGGCACGATCTGAGGATTCCTATATTGCATTGTTGGGGTAACCCAACCTCCACATAGACAGCCGTAGGCATTTGAGTGGCCGCTTATTCACCTAAAATTGTATGGTTTGCTGTTTGCTAAGCTGGCTGGTGCGTAACGCTGTCTCGGCTCAGTATTTCATTTCCTTGTTCTTGTTTGATGTAGGAGTGGATTACTGTCCCGATGACAGACTACGATCTCCAGTTAGCGATACAGGCATTAGTGTATGTTAGGATGATTGTGATGATTGTTGAGTTACTTTTGGGAATAACTGAGGAACATGGACTATCGTGGTGTATGATCCAACCCATGTTCTTATTTGATTGTTGGGTTGGTTATTGTGCTACAATAGGCTATCGACCGAGGTTACGACCAGAATACTTTTAGTTGTTGGATTGTTATCGTGCGTTGGTACCGCACGATCCCTTACCTTATTTACTGTTTTTAGATGCTATTTCTGTTATATTATATCCTGCTGGTTTTCCTTCGCCCGTCCTTGAGCCTTCCTTTCTGGTACTTGCTACGGTTGGCCTGACCAACCCTGGATTGTTCCCAGATTGCCTGTGACCGACCATGTGGATCTTCCAGACTTGACTTGGAGGACGTGCTTCAGTTCCTGACCTTGAGGGAACTGTGTAGGAAGGTATTCTTGTCTACATTATTTCTTATTATAGACTCTCTGATTATCATATGAGTATTTCCTATTTTTTATATGATTATCTCTCTTGTCGTTATTTCATTGATTATTGCCTATGGATATGAGATCAGATTTAGGCCATAGACTGCTTGCATGCTAGGATACCCAGCAAGATTGACAGCCACGATCGCCGTATGACGTTTTATACCTCATACGGAGTAACTGGCCTAGTCCGTCCCAGTATTTCGGTACTGGGGCGTGGCAAGGTTTTAGTGGTGGCCCATGCAGGTCTCGTTTTGAGATATTGTTGGGTATCACATGATTGTTGATCTCAGTCCACTATTCCTTGGGATTCTAACTTGCTACACTTGCCCTTCGCTCCCTTGAACTTGTGAATTGGTCCTCATCTCTACCTGGACCTACTTTGCTTTGCCCTGTCTCATTTGTTGTTATCTACCCCTGATCCTTGTTTGATAGATGTGATCCTATAGTTGGTCATGTCGATCGTTTTATCCAATGAGATGTCATTTTATCTCCATCATTGGGTTACTTGATTATCTGTCTTGGGTTCTGTACTCTCTACCGGTGTTTCACCCTGGTTGATTTCTTGTTATCCCTTTCGTGCGTTGACTTCGTGTTGACTTAGTATCATTATCGTCCTCTTCGAGCGTTGGCTGGATTGCTGCGGAATGAAGATTCCATCTGGACTCTGAGATTGGATATTTTAACATTTGTTGAGTATCCAGTGGATGTTCTTGTATGAATTCAGCTCCTTTGATTCGGGATATTTCCGGACTCATGATTATCAATTTTAGATATTATTTTGTTTATAGATATACTTTCTATACATTACATTTTGATATGGATCCTTGGTTTGGAATATTTTTCTACGGATATGGAGTATTTTCCTAGAAAAGCTATCTTGCGGTTATTATTGAAAATATTTTGGATGTGTGTTACGATTCACCTGGATTTGGATTTTGATGGTTTTTTAGGACTTGATATATTGTTGGAGATTTTGTGATTTTAGTGATTCGGATGTTTGGGTTATGGATTTGATTCGTTTTGTGTATTTGTCAAGAGTACCGGGTGACCCTAGTATACCTTGACGGCGTGGTAACGAAAGTTGCAGCCGCTCGATTATAGTGTCCTGATGCATCTTTTGCAGCCATTCCTGATGGCGTGGCAAGGAAAGATCATGACACCTTTTCGGATATTAGAAACTTCGGTCGCCGGTTTGAGACATGTATCCTTTATTTTATGATTTTGTTGATTTTCATGCAGTGGGGATTTCAGGTTTTTGATATTATTTTCGATATTTCGTACTTATTTTGATTTATGGGGCTTTGATTTTCGAGGCCCTATTTGGTGTTTTGGATTTACTTCATGAGTTGATTTGTGTAGCTAGACATTTTCTCTTTGATGTTTTCATATTGAGATTTTGTTCGTTTCTTATTGTATTACTTGATTTCTGTAAGGTGGGTAGAGTTTTCATGGTACCTATATGTACTAGTTTTGAAAATCCTATATTACATGATTTCGAAATTTCGAGGACAAAATTTTTGTAAGGTGGGTAGGATGTCATATCCCTATTTTAGAAATAGGTATATGACTGTATTACGACTGTATTTCGTATTTTGGAGGATTTTAATTTTGGGGTATATTTGAAATTTTTATTATTTTATTGGGAGTGATTTGCCCTCATAATTATTTGTTATTAATTAAATTCCTTGATTCCTATACCTACCCCAAAAGAAAACCCTAACCCAAACCTAACCCTCTCTCACTCCACTCTCTCTCAGCCGCCCCCCCTCACTTCACTCTCTCTCTCCCCCTCGCTGGAGAGCTCCCTCTCTCTCCTCCCTCACTCACCCCCCGGCCCTCTCTCTCCTCCCTCAACTCTCCTCTCTCCCGCTTACTCGGCCTCTCATCCCTCTCTCGCTCGTTGTCTCCCTCTCTTCTTCCGGCCTCCGTCGACCTCCGGTCGCCCCGAGCTCTCACCACCATCGTCGCTACCATCTCCTCCACTGCAGCCGCCGCCACCACCGCCATGGCGACCGCCCCCATCGTCGCCGTCGCTTCCCTCGCCGTGGTCGCCCCCGTCTTCAGCCACCCGCGCCACCACCATCATCGTCGCCATCTCCACCGCAGCACCGCCCTCAACACCATCTCCTCCGCAGCTTCCGGCCCCCTCCGCCGACGCCGCCGTCTCCATCCTCCTCCCGCCGGTGAGTCTCTCCTCCGGCCTCCCCTCTCTTCCTATTTCCTCCGCCTGGCCGAGCCCCATGGCCGCCGTCCACCTCGGCAGCACCCTCGCCTCCATGCGTCTCCTCCCCCTCTCCGTTGTTCCCCGGCGCAGCCATCCTCCGCCGGATCCCGTCCCCGCCTGGCCGAACCCCCGACAGCTCCTCCGTCTCTCCCCTTCTTTCTTCTCGGCGATCGTCGCCTCGGGAGCGGTGCCACCTTGGGCAGCGGGACGCCCTTGGGCCCCGTGCTGCTCGGGCAGTGTGTTCCCCGGGCCACGTGCCTTGGGTCACGTGCACTCGGTTCGCACGTTCCCTTGTTTCCCGTATTTTTCGGGACGTGCACCTTGATTTGTGTGTCGTCCCGTTTTTCGTGCACCTCGATCCACGTGCTGCCTTGGGCAGCGGGATGCCTCGAGTCCCGCGCTGTCTCGGGCACCATGCTATCTCGGTTTGCACGTTGTCTCGATTCCCATGTCTCGGCCTTTGTGACATCTCGGTTTTAGTATCGCTTCGATTTGTGCGTGCGCGCTGATTTGCGCACCGCCTCGATTTGCGTGCTCGCTCCAATTTGCGTACTGCATTAGTCTTTGTGCTATCTCGATTCGCGTGCACGTCTCGATTTGCGTGTTGTGTGATTCGTGCACCATCTTGATATTCGTGATTCCTCGATCCTACGTGCACGTCTCAGTTCGTCTCGATATTCGAGCCATCTCGATTCTCGTGCGCGTCTCGATATGCGTGCACGTCTCGGTTTGCGTGCCTGTATCGGTCCACGTGCCTCAGTTTTCGTGCCAGATCCCTGCGCTGCTTGCGGGACCCGCATGGTATAGCCTTCTGCCATCTCTTCTGATTATTTTATTATTTTAATATTTAATTCTAATGATTGTTTATTATGTGTTCTGAGGACCTCGATGGACGTGCTAGCTTGGATCTAGATCGCCGAAGACTTGCTTACCTAGCCGAGCCCTCTAGGCAAGTATCCCTTGCTCATCGACGGCTCTTGTCCTCTCTCCTGGATTTTATTGCATTTAATTAATTTGTACTTGTAAATTGTATAATCATGATTAGTGTAGCCTAGTAGTAGAACTGCCATGATGATAACTTAGGATAGCTTGGTTCGATACCGGTTTACGACCGTATCGGACAACTCGGACGGGTCATCCACACCTCCGAGGACACGAGCACGACTCACACGTATGGATTGTCCCCATATGCCCCGTGTCCGACTCGCGGTCGGGTACGGCTTGGCGAACTGCTCTTGTGGCGGTGTTTGTGCTTGGGTTAGGAATTTATGGACATGTGTTGTGGTGCACCCTGCGAGGCGGTTATCTTATTAGTATGCATGTTGGCTTGGCGCCCAGTACGCATTGTAGTGCTACTGGAGGTCGAGACTTAGTGTTCTCGGCTATATATCTGTTTCCAATACGCATCGTAGTGCTGCTGGTAGCTGAGACTTAGTGTTCTCAGCCGCGATTCCGCGATTCTGCGATTCTGCGGCGGGTTGCGCCGAGTGGTTTTAGCCCCTATTCGTAGGGTGCTCTCGTCCAGAATACAAAGAAGACTCTGCCGGATTTTTCCAGAATTTCCAGTTGGGAATTTGGTTCGAAGGATTAGGCAGAACCATTCCTTGGGTTTGTTGGACTGAACTCATGCTTGTTCTTCTTGGTATGGCATCCCTGACCCTATTGCATGCTAGGTAGACTCCCGACTAGATTAGTCGCCTAGCGTCTTGTCTGTCTTGTCCGCCGGATTGTGTAAGGAGAGCGGTTCTACTCGGGTGAAGGTCTGCAACCCTGGTCCTTGTTTGGTTTAAGGGTTGTGGATCTGATCCAGAGTGGTTCACCCAATCCTTGCCTTTTCGACGGTATCACCCATTGGACTCTTGACTCGTGACTCTTCCTTTAGATGGTGTTCTAGTTTAGTTTGTTATCCCATTGTCTGTCCTGTCCGCCGGATTGTGTAAGGAGAGTGGTTCTACTCGGGTGAGGGTCTGCAACCCTGGTCCTTGTTTGGTTTAAGGGTTGTGGATCTGATCCAGAGTGGTTCACACAATCCTTGCCATCATCCGACGGCGTTGATTAAGTGCTGACCCGTGTGTTGGGATTATGATCTGATTCGAGGATTGACTATGAGGAGATATGATATTGAGATAATGATTATGGTAGACTAAGTGGATTCTTAGATAGTGTTGCTAGTTCTTTGGTAATGTTCTAATTTGATCAGATATGTCTTCGAGGACTTTTGGATTTTGGATACTGGTGCGAGTGTCTCGCGGAACGAGGAGGATATCGAGGGTATTATTATATGATTTTTACTCGACTTCCCAAACGCCCAATCCGGTACCTTTGTGTATTCCGGTAGTTAGAGAACCTGGTTGATTGCTGTGTCTTGGTAGTTGAGGGGCTTGTTTTCTAGTGGCTTGTGATCATTGTCTAGGAGGATTCCTGTGAGTCTGAGGGCCTAGCATTGTTAGGGAAAATGAGATTGGTATTTGGTGGTTGTCTTTATTGACGTGATATTCACTCCCTCATGGATGGAAGACACTTGATAGATTGATTTGGTGGATAGACCGACTTGATGATTGGAGCTGTAGGCTCCCATATATGCTTGAGATGTTATTATAGTAGAGGTTCTGGTCTTGTACTTGACCTGATATCCATGCCACGATGTGGGCAGATGACTTCTTGTGACTGACAGAGTTGTCCTTGTCCCAGACCTGACTACCTGTATCCGTGCTATAAGTCCAGCTTATCCTGTGAGGTACTGGCCCTGACCTTGCACTGCGGTGCCCTTTGTCTATTGGCGCTTTGAGGTGCTACTTCCATGATTATATGGCATTGCGATACCATCTTGATATTCTGGCTATATTATATGATTACCTGCACGGGTATCTGGTAGTTGGCCTATAGTCTTAGCGTGGGTAGGATTTCTTGCTTGCTTGTTGCATAACACTAAGGATGGATCACAACTGGGACTATAGGTGCCGAGGCTGATTCTTACTTAGCGTTCTCGTACTGAGGTACGACATCTAGGAGGATGAGCATGTGACCACGGCATGTGATTCCGGATAAATATAGGGTTAATCTAGGCAACTAAAAATGGTAGAAGCATTGGGAGGGAACGGAATCCCGAGATCGTGCATTACCGGCCGCCACAGGCTCGTCCTGGCGCGTCGGGGTTGGCCGCCACGGATATGGCAGTATCCGACTACTATATGTACTCCTGCTTAGCACGGTGGCCTTCCGAGGGACCGTGCATACCTACCTGCTATGTGTTATTTGGCCTCGCTAGCCCTTGCGGGATATGACACGATCTGAGGATTCCTATATTGCATTGTTGGGGTAACCCAACCTCCACATAGACAGCCGTAGGCATTTGAGTGGCCGCTTATTCACCTGAAATTGTATGGCTTGCTGTTTGCTAAGCTGGCTGGTGCGTAACGCTGTCTCGGCTCAGTATTTCATTTCCTTGTTCTTGTTTGATGTAGGGGTGGATTACTGTCCCGATGACAGACTACGATCTCTAGTTAGCGATGCAGGCATTAGTGTATGTTAGGATGATTGTGATGATTGTTGAGTTACTTTTGGGAATAACTGAGGAACATGGACTATCGTAGTGCATGATCCAACCCATGTTCTTGGTTGATTGTTGGGTTGGTTATTGTGCTACGATAGGCTATCGACCGAGGTTACGACCAGAATACTTTTAGTTGTTGGATTGTTATCGTGCGTTGGTACCGCACGATCCCTTACCTTATTTACTGTTTTTAGATGCTATTTCTGTTATATTATATCCTGCTGGTTTTCTTCGCCCGTCCTTGAGCCTTCCTTTCTGGTACTTGCTACGGTTGGCCTGACCAACCCTGGATTGTTCCCAGATTGCCTGTGACCGACCATGTGGATCTTCCAGACTTGACTTGGAGGACGTGCTTCAGTTCCTGACCTTGAGGGAACTGTGTAGGAAGGTATTCTTGTCTACATTATTTCTTATTGTAGACTCTCTGATTATCATATGAGTATTTCCTGTTTTTCATATGATTATCTCTCTTGTCGTTATTTCATTGATTATTGCCTGTGGATATGAGATCAGATTTAGGCCATAGACTGCTTGCATGCTAGGATACCCAGCAAGATTGACAGCCACGATCGCCGTATGATGTTTTATACCTCATACGGAGTAGCTGGCCTAGTCCGTCCCAGTATTTCGGTACTGGGGCGTGGCAGCGCCATCCTCTCTGCGGTCCATGGCAGCTGTGATATTACAGAGCAAAACCACCTCTGGAACGATCTCCTTGACATCCATCTCCACCACATCAACTCTCCTTGGCTTTGCGTTGGGGACTTCAATGTGCTTACCTGCAGAGAAGAGAAAACCGGTAGTCGCCCCCCTCCCATCCCGACGATGCAAGATTTCAACAACTTCATCTTCAATGCTCATCTCACCTCCCTCCAGTTCACCGGCAATGCTTTCACCTGGTGCAATATGCAGGAAGGTGACCGTCGTCAATATTCTCGTCTGGACAGGGCCCTCACGAACGACCTCTGGCACGTAAGTAAATGGTCCTTTCAACCCCCTTTTTGCGATCGAACAGATCTTTTGCAATTCCTTTTGGGGGCATTTTAACGGCCTAGACAAGCATCACTGGGCTAGCTGGGAATCCATGGCTCATCCTACTGAGGAAGGGGGTCTGGGATTCACCAAACTCACTCACATCATTAAAGCTTTCTTGATAAAATTATGGTGGAAACTACGCACGAGCGAGAACCTATGGACCAGGTTTATGCAAGCCAGGTACTTCAAGAAAATACACCCATCTGTGGCCATATCCAACTGCAGATCCTCAGCGGCTTGGCGTCATATCCTTAGCGGGCGTGACCTCGCCGAGCCTGCGATGAGACTCCACTTGGGTGCCCTCGATTCAGCTCCATTACTTGATAGATGGATTGGGGATAGCTTGACCCCGAGTCTCACAGAGACCCCGACTGACAGTAGGATCAGAGACTTATGGGACCCCATTACTGCCGACTGAAACTGGGATAAGATTCGTGAATGGTCCGGTAACGAAATGGTGGATAGCATCCGATTGCGCGGATTGAGAATCGGTAGCGATGTCGATGCGCTGAGGTGGACGCTCGAGGCCTCGGAAGAATTTTCGGTGAGATCGGCGAGAATCGTTGTCCAAGGGACCGGGCAGCCGCACCAGTCTATTGCGCACTATTGCCAAACCTGCATCCCTAAGAAGTGGTCTTTCCTCATGTGGAGAGCCATTAGAATAAAATTGCCAACTGACGATATCCTCAACACCATTGGGATTAGCTTAGCTTCAGCCTACAATTGCTGTTCGGATCGTCAAGTGGAGTCTATTGACCACATCTTCTGTCAGGGGAGCCTGCCGGACAGTATCTGGAGAACCCTTAACCAGCACTACGGTATTGTGCCGGGTGGTGGACGCTTCCATGATCTTACGATCTCCTGGGGTTCTGCCTCCCATAGCCACCAGATCGTCGCAGCGGCCGCCACGTGGACGATTTGGAAGAATCGCAACAAGGCGAGATACGAAGGTCACCAATACTCTGCCGACCAGCTAATTCGGGAAGTCTTTCGCCAATGCCGTAAACGGAGCAATTTGTGCTCTCACAGTCCGAGAGCATTCTGGGCCCCGCTCCACCCCTAACTCTGGGCATTTTAGTTGTCTCTCCCCCTCTTCTTTCTTTTTGGTGGTATACTTGTATAGGCTTAATCCTTTTGTGCCTTGTATACGGTTTCAGGCTTCGGCTTTTGAGCCTTGATTAATAAAATGGAGGGTTTCTTTATATATATATATATATATATATATATATATATATATATATATATATATATATATATAAAATATATATATATATATATATATATATATATATATATATATATATATATATATATATATATATATATACTATCATAATGCGGCTTGTATGACTCATAAATGAGTCGTCCAAGTCGTATGTATATCATCTACCATTTGTTAAAAAAATTACGACAAACAAACTAAACACACACTCTCTCTCTCTCTGTAAAAATACATATTTAAAACTAAATTTTAAACTGTTTAAAAATTTAAATTTAAAGAGAAAAAATATCAAAATATATTTACATTGTTTAACAAATCTTATATATATATATATATATATATATATATATATATATATATATATATATATATATATATATATATATATATATATATATATACTAGCATATGTGCACGTACCTTGCACGTATTTTAACATTTCTTAATTAGTTTAGGAAGACTCTTTAGGAAGACCAAAGGGTAGTCTTCCTAATTACTAAGTTGTCATTATTAAAATTAATAAACTATTTTTAATTAGTATAAGTATGTAAGGATATTTTCGAAATTCAAAAGTTTCACCATCTAAGTTTTCATATATATATATATATATATATATATATATATATATATATATATATATATATATATATATATAGAGAGAGAGAGAGAGAGAGAGGAGGGATCCACATCCCCTCACTTTTGCATCCCCCATGTATCCCCATGATAACACCCGTTGGATTTTGTTTAAGTCATCTAATCATAACCGTTGATTTTTCAATGGTTAAGATTAGATGACTTAAACAAAATCCAACGGATGCGAAAGAGGGGATGCATGGGGGATGCAAAAGTGAGGGGATGTGGATCCCTCCTCATATATATATATATATATATATATATATATATATATATATATACTAGCATATGTGCACGCACGTATTTTAACATTTCTTAATTAGTTTAGGAAGACTCTTTAGGAAGATCAAAGGGTAGTCTTCCTAATTATTAAGTTGTCCTTATTAAAATTAATGAACTATTTTTAATTAGTATAAGTATGTAAGAGTATTTTCGGAATTCAAAAGTTTTACCATCTAAGTTTTCCTATTATATAGTAGATATAGTAGATAAGTATGTAAGGGTATTTTCGGAATTCAAAAGTTTCACCATCTAAGTTTTCCTATATATATATATATATATATATATATATATATATATATATATATATATATATATATATATATATGAGGAAGGATCAAGATCCCCACACTTTTTGCATCCCCATGCATCCCCCCTATTTGCACCGTTGGATGGTGCTTTAATTTATCTAATCTTAACCGTTGATTTACCAATGGTTAAGATTAGATGACTTAAAGCACATCCAACGGATGTGAACATGGAAATGCATGGGGATACAAAAATTGTGGGGATACCTATCCTTCCTCTCTCTCTCTCTCTATATATATATATATATATATATATATATATATATATATATATATATATGGGAGCGGATCAAAAATCCCCTTAGAAAACTCCCAAAAAATCTCCCTCTCTCATCCGTAATTTAATGTTAATATTAATGTTAATATTAATGTTAATGTTAATATTAACATTAATATTAATGTTAATGTTAATATTAATTTTTATTTTTTATTTTTATTTTTATATTAATGTTAATGTTAATGTTAATATTAATTTTAATGTTAAGTTTAATATTAATTTTAGTATTTAATGTTAATATTAATATTAATATTAATATTAACATTAAATTACGGATGAAAGTGATGAAAGATTTTTAGGAGGTTTTCTATATATATATATATAAAACAGACAAAATAGTTCCTAATATAAAATCCCCTCCATTCCTTTTTGTTTAGTCTTTCCCTCCCCATGAAACTTCCCCTTTTATCTGAAGGAGCAAACTGCAAAAGATGTCACCCACCGCGTCCTCCTCCCTTGGGCTCACCCTCCGGCACCGCTGCGACCAGATGCAGGTCCAGTCCATGGACGGCCACGATCTTCCCGAATCCTCCGACCCCGTCCTCCTCTTCGAGCGCCACGTGTCCTCCTTCCTCCTCCTCCTCTCCTCCGGCGAGCAAATCCTCTCCCTCTCCTGGATCAACAAGCTCCTCCACTCCTTCCTCCCTCTCCTCGACGGCTTCCACTCCCTCGTCCTCTCCTCCTCCGCCAAATTACCAAACTGCCCTCCACTAGACCGCTCCCTCTCCGACTTCTCTGACCGCTCCGTCAAGGCTCTGGACCTCCTCAACGCCGTCCGCGACGGGCTCGCCCGCGTCCGACACGTCCGCTCCCACCTCGACGCCGCAGTCTCCGCCGTCCGCTCCTCCCAGCTCCTCCGCGCCAGGAAGCTCCTCGCCGACCTCTCCTCCCTGCTCGCCGCCACCGACGCCGACTCGGCGGTCCCGGCCCACCACAGCCACCGCTCCTTCAACCAGCGCCACCAGCAGCTGCGGACGCTCTCGTGGAGCGTGTCCGTGTCCCGCACCTGGTCCGCCTCCCGCCAGCTGCAGGCGCTGGGGGGCAGCCTGGCTCCCCCCAGAGCAGCTGACGTCTCGGCCACCAGCGGCCTCGCCGTGCCGGTGTTCGCGATGAGCTCGGTTCTGCTGTTCGTGCTGTGGGCGCTCGTCGCGGCGGTCCCGTGCCAGGACCGGGGGAGCCTGCACGCGCACGGGCCGGCTCCGCCGCCGCCGCCGCGGGGGTACCCGTGGGCCGCGGCGATGGCCTCGCTGCAGGAGAAGGTGCTCGAGGAGTGTAAGAGGAGGGAGCGGAAGAGTCACAAAGCGAGCGGCGGCGGCGGGGGGCTGATGAAGGAGATCTGTAGGGTGGAAATTGCGGCGAGGAATTTGTCGGAGATGCTGGCGAAGGAGAGGAGCGAGGGGAGGGAGGTGGAGGAGGAGGTGAGGGAGCTGGAGGAGGCGAGGAACGGGATGAAGGAGGGGCTGGAGGCTGCCGAGAGGCAGGTCAGGGAGCTTTTTTGTCGGATCGTGCGGTACCGGACCCAGGGGCTCGATTGCTCGCGCCGGACCTGAGTTCGGACGCGAATCCTGCACGACTCGTGTGTTTCTTTCCGTGTCCGATGCGTGTCGGACACGGACAGGGGGGGGGGGGGGGGGGGGGGGGGGCACTGATCTTCGGAGTGAGTGTGTGTGCTTCCTAGGTATTGTAACTGCTCCCTTTTTTCTACTATGAGTAGCTTAATTATGTAGAGATAGAAGTGTTTGGTTGATGTTTGTTCGTCTTATTTTGTGCTTTTGTTCTTCGTGTAAAATTTTATTTTAGCACGGTGCTTCTTCTTGATTTTGTTTTTTCTTTGGTTGAATATAATGTGAGTGAATGCATTAGAGTTTGGTCATGAGTGCTGTTTCTTTTGTTATTCGGTGTGAATATCTCCTTCACTGCAACTATTCATATAAATAAGGTCACGATACGGATACTTGATATACACATTTGCAATTATGTACAATATAGTCATCTATATCAATGTGGATACACACCATCTGTTTTTTTCCGTGTCTATGTGCAACATAGTTCAGAAAAAGAAAAAGAAAAAGTCCCAACACAACATAGTTCAACATATATGAACCGTCCCAATCTATGTGTTGGTAGTACCTAAGAGGTGATGTTAAGTGGCTATTTGGTTCGGCGATGTACGTAAAATTTGCGTACACATTGCAGTAAAGTGGAGTGAAGTGGAAATTTTTTGTTTGGATGCTTTGAAGAAGTGGAAAATTTTAAAATTAGGTTGGTTGTTGAAGTGAGTGAAAAACAGTAAACTTTTTGTTGAACTGACATAAATAGTAAAAAAAAGACAATTGCTAAGGACACTATAAAATATGCTCAGGATTTGTTTTATTTACAAGTTTGTCACTGAAAAAATATACTCGAGTTGTTTCTTTAGTACTGTCAAAAAAATTGACAGACCTCTTAATAGGAAGGACTGTCAAATATTTTGACAGTCCTCGACGACGAAGAGGACGCGGAGGCAAGCTCGAAGAAGAGGGCTCATCCACCGCTACATGTACACCCCCTTCTCCTCCCGCCCTCGCGACCACTCCCTCGCCGAGTCCCTCCTCCTCCGCGGCTGCAGCCCCCTCTCCCGTCGCCACCGCTTCTCTCCTACCCCTCCTTCGTGGCTGCAGCTCCCTGAGCAAGATTTGGGCAGCACAAAAATTTACTCGGGAAGCCTGTATCACTGTCTTCTTCGACGTCGGTCCAAACTCGTGTCCGTCCGTTGGCCGTACGCCCCAGCCACCACGTCGCGTCTCCCGCACTGGTCCCTCCTCCCCATCCCCGGCGCCGGAGTCTCCCACGCAAACCTATTCTCTCCGGCCCCCGCGCCGGAGTCGACCAAGCCCCTCCTCCTGAGCGCTCCCGCGTCGGAGTTCTTGGACCTCGAAGCTGCCTTCCCATGGGAAGCCGTCCTCTCAGCGGCGAGCTTCTTGGATTGGACGGTGCCGACGATGAAGAGGGCGGGCGGCGGCGGAGGAGGAGGGGGGCTGCCCATAGCAATTTTTGGGCTGTCCTGAGTAAACTTTCCTCCAAAGTGAGCTAGCACCAAGGATTGGACTGCCCTGAGCAAAAGTTGGTGTGTTTTTAGCAATTATCTATATAAAAAAAAATTATTAAAGTAGAGGGGAACGGGTCTTCCAACCAAATGTGCGAAGTGAAAATAAGGATTTTTCACTTATGTTCTCTACTAGGAAAAAATTTTGATGTCAAAACTCGATCTCGTGGCAAACAAGATTTACTGGTCATATCAAATCACAGTAAATTTTGTTTGCAAATCCTGCAACCAAACATATAAAGTGGTCCAAAATTTAGATTGACCACTTCGGGGCTCCAAATACGCGAACCAAACGGCTCCTAAGAGTTAAAAGGGTATTTTGCCATTGAAAATTTGGAAAATTTATCATCCTTACATCCTTAATATAGGAAACACATGTATTTTCTTAGGTTTCTTGAATTATGAAAGTACATTCATCTCTCTGTTCGTGTAGCATCTAGAAGATGTAGTCCAATATCCATAGTTGCGTGCCTGGTTAATCTGATGGCTGCCAAACTTTTACTCTTGTTGATTACATAACAAGATGTTGGGAAAAGAATTGGAAACTATGAAGTGATGTTTGTATTAAGGTTGGGGAAAAGAAATAAGCAGTAAGACCATGAGCATGGAGTGGTTGCAGCAAGTGGAAATGATGCTGCCTTGAGCTAAGGCTGCTAGTACCGATTGCATAATGATATTTTGGAAGGATTGTAACGACAACAAAACCTCTGTTCCAATTCTAGGAGTCTGGGTGATATGAATCAACCTTTCCCCCCAAATACTTGTGGTATTCTCCGTCCAGCTTTATTTAGGTCATCCCCTGTAATAAATTAGCAATAATGTCTGCTACATATTATATCGGATTTGGTAAATGATAAACAAATTCTCGTTAGATATTCGACTTTTGCAAATTAAGACTTGTTAGTCATTTTTAGCAATTCGTCCTTCCTTAAATTACAAATCTGCTCAATAAAGTCCCTCCAGTCAAAATTAAAATTTGTAATCCCGAAAATGTCCATGCTCCCCTCTCCCTCCGGTGGCGGCGGCGATCCGGCAGTCCCGTCCGACACCCCCCCCCCCCTCCCCCGTCCCCCCCTCCCCCCCCGCCGGCTCTGCCCCCCCTGCCCTCTCCCCGCCCGACCCTCCCGCCGACCCTCCCCCAGCCGGCGAGCCCCCAGTCCCGTCCGTCCCCCGCAAGCCTACCCCCCATCCGACCCCCCTGCCCTCATCCCGCCGGCGAGCCCCCAGCCCCGTCCGTCCCCCGCGAGCCTTCCCCCCGATCTCGTCGACCCCGCATGGCCCTCCCCCGCACTCGCCGGCCCCCCGCGGCCCTCCCCCGCCCTCGCCCCGGCCCCACACTGCCCTCCCGGTGGCATTGCCGGCCACTCAGCCTCTCCCCCAACGGCTGAGGAAGGAGGGAGGAGGGATAAAATTGTCATTTGGAGATTTTTTACAACAAAAAATAACTAGTGAAAATTTTAAGAATGGGATCTTTTTTCGCAAAAATGGCCAATGTAGGAAGGTTTTTTTTGTCATTTACCCTGTAGGATTCATTTCATAGAATATATGATTTCGTATGAAATCAAAACAAACTGATGTTTTATTTATCTAGGTGAGAGGGAATAGAGCGTAACTTTTATACATTTGATGTTTCTTTTTAAAAGGTCAATGCTAAGACTTCATTTGTTGTTAATGACTATCACCATTTATGCAGTCATGTGCATAACTGGAACGGAAAAAATTTGGCAGTCCTTGTTGTGCTTAGGATTGTCAAATTTTTGGAATCCTAAAGACAAATTTCTCTGTCTATAGGACTGCCAAAATTTTGGCAGTCCTAGATATGCACAGGAGTGACAAAATTTTGACAGTGCACTACTACAGAAATTGTGACGCCTCTTAATCAGTTTTGTAGTGCCCTTAGCCTTTTAGCCTTTTAAAAGACCCAAGACTAGCAAAAGTGGAATTGACGATTGTAAACTATGTTAAATCTCAAAATTAGAGCCATATAGTTCATATAGGGACACAATACTAGCGGAGGTTAAAAACCAAGGAATGTCAAGGAAGAGATTCTCCCTCAATTCCTGATTGTTCTTGTGTCGCATGTTGTTGAGACTTGGTAAACATAAGACCTTCAAAGGGTGAGAATCGGCATATTTATTTGTATGAAGACTTTCAAATGAAGGAGTTCATTTTTGTTTGTATGCCTCAATAATGATTAGTAGAATACTAAAGTTTAAGTTCTGAGTCTTTCTTTGACTTCTTGGTAGAAGAAATTAGTTTGAACGATTCAAAGTTGCCATGGACTTGAGAATGGAATGACTACTAAAAAATTTTGAGCTAGAAATGTTGATCTCCGTATTATCCATCCTGATTCCTGTGGATGTAAAATATAATGAATAAAACATGGTTGGGTACTGAAGTGGAGTTAAAACTAAGGTGTCATTTGGTTCGTGGAAAGGAATGGAAATGAAATCAATTCATTGATATTTTCTTTTCTTTGAAAAATTTAAATTTTTATTGATTTTTCTTTCTGATGTTTGGAAATGCCAAGAAAATTGGAAAGGAAAGTGAATACTTCAAGGTAGGAAAGTGATTTCTTGCTTGAATGGATGGAATCATTTTTTTCTCCTAATTTTTTTCCATTGAAAATCACTTTCCTTTCCTCCTCAATTCATTTGGCACCCAAACATAGGAAAGTAATGATTTTTCTTTTCCGGCCCCTTGATTCCGCCAACCAAACGAGGCCTAAGGGCAATTTATGTTAACTATTCTTATGTTTTGGGCTTGTTAGAGAGACCACCTCTATTTTGAAACTAATTACACGGACCACATATATGTTTTGTATTTTCTACAAAAACTTATAATGCTAACTATTCATATTTTAGAAATAAAATATAAAGCAGAGGGGCTTGTCAAAATATAAAGAAGTTCATGTAATTATATTCAAAATAGAGGTTGTCCATGTAGTACTCGTGAAACATTTGGATGGGGGTGGTTAATGTATTTATTTATAAAACTAAATAAAGTTGCTGTAGACCGCACCCATCAGCTAGCTAGGTTTGTCTGCTATAGTTCAGTAGGTTGTAGTAGGAACAAATACTTCTGAACTTTGTGAGTGTATACTGACTACATATGATCATGTATGGTATGTATACTTGAACAGCCTGTAGCGAGCGTTCTATACTTTGCAGCAGCAAGTAAACCTCAATGGCTATGGTGGAGGTGTCCTGTGCAAATTTTGCTTGCCCAAGAATTTGCAACGTTATCAGTAAAGTCGGGTTCATGCATCAGCCCCTCATGGCAATCTTGCTAATAAGCAGACACGAACGATGACAACCTCTGGATACATGCACCTTTCTTTATGATAGAATCCAAAATATGCTGCACTGTAATCACATTCCAGAAAAGGATAACGGAAACTTGAATGATGTGGTCCATAGCTGGACCGAATCATATCTATTGCCACGTTTGGTTTGAGAAATCCGGACATTAGAAAAGGAAAGTCATTTATTTTATGTATGGTACCCAAAAACAAACATGAAAAAAAAAAAAAAAATTCTCCATCCGCCTCCCAAACTCACTTTCGCTCAAAGATTCCCTCCCAATTTTTCTGCCTTTTCAAACACTGGAAGGAATAATTGGTAGAAATTATAATTTTCCAAGAAAAAGAAAGAGCAAAGAATTAATTTATTTCCCTTTCGGCATGGTTCGAGGCCTATAAGTAAGCAATGCAGATAAGGCGAAAGGAAATTGTAATGAGCTGTTTGCACAGAACAAACGTTGGTAAAACAGGTTTCATTACATAAAAAGATAGATAAGCACTTTTTACTGCAACAATCAGCTCATAAATCAGAAATTTGCAAATAGCCTTGTACGTAGGCTCCTGTGACTGTGTCCCTACACCTTCCGAGGTTCTCGAGGGCAGCACAAAAAATGGGCACCACAAAATCATTAGTGAACTTGCAACAATATAATTACAGCCCAACAAAAAGAAATGTGTTAACAAAATTTTACGGAGCTGCAACTCCACCAACAACACAATGTACAGCAATTTCCAATAAAATTATCTTTCTTACTCGATGCTGCAAAGAAAGCACTCTTGCCGCCTTCTTCTTGAGAACCCAAAGTGTCTAACTGTAACTATTAATGGGGGGGGGGGGGGGGGGGGGGGGGGGGCAATCGATCTGTTAATGGCTAAGGTCCCAAATATTCTCAGGGGCAATCGAGACCAATTAGCGGAAGAGCTCAGGAAATGACCACATTATGAACTTAACGAAACTGTCGGTCTCGAGGAACTCGATATGGGCAGCTCGACCAATGAAGGTGTTCAAATTCTTTCCCTGGGCGGATGATCAAAGTTCACATCACAACGCATGAATGTTCGCTGCTCGGATGAGGGAGCACGGAGCTGATCAAGGCAGTTGTTGAGCATTTCAAGGAACACCAGTGCCTTCTTCGACTGGTCCCATGCTGATGCCTGGCATAGCTCGATTCTCGCTGAATGATATGGAACATATCCATCCTAAAGAGGAAAAAAAAAAGTGGTAAATATTACTGGCCATAATGCAGTACATGATTATCAAGGGGCAAGGTAGTTCTGGCAACACTGCATGGCACAATCTTGCTATTAGTTTCAATAAAACAGGCAATTATTCAAGCTTTAATAGTCAGAGTTTGAGGGAAAACAACCAAGGCCTAGAAAACAGCTGTAAGAAAGACATGGAATTTTCTGCCTTTAGTTTTTTTTCCCCTCTCTCCGGAGAGTTTCAACAGCTTACTCCATTTTGTGGGATAAATATTACATAGTACAGTTGCTGAAGTTCTTCTACAATAAAAAAATAAGTAACCTCTCGAAGGACCTAGAAGAAATCTACATTGTATCGGTAAGAATGGGAGTTCTGATGCATGCCCAGCAAAATACCATGGTTTACTAACAATAGATTTAATTTTGCCATTGCTCTAATCAAAATAGAGCTTGTAGTTTCACAGAAGCATATAGTGAAACTATCAAATATCATCTTATCCCAATCAACTGATATCTGCAGTTTCTAACCAGAAACTTTGTTCAACTTCTTAGTAGACTTTGAGGCCATTATTATGAAAAATATAGATGCACTGCTGAATAAATGCTTTAAAAAAGATTGACTAATGAAAGGAAAAAGAGAAACTATAAGCATTAAATACAGGAAAGGCCCGAAATATTTAATCTGATTTCAAGAAACATCGACAAGGTCAAATTTTCTTACAACACATCTGTCACAAACAAATGAATTAAGTTTTATTAATTGTGGGTCAATTTATCCTTAGACGTGAAAAAACTAAAAGAAATCAGAAAATCAGAAAAGATATTTTGCAAAAAGAAAGGATCACATAAAACCCTGTTGCACATTGCCTTCCATCTCCTTGAAGAAAGAAAAACAGGTCATGGCTGGTCATTGGTGGTGCTTTGCTGCTGTTTGTACCAAAAACTTTCATGGAGAGCAGTCACGTGGTCTAGGTTGAATTAATATTTCTCATAGCATAAATTTTTACAAGATAATTTTTATAGACAAGGGTACTCCAAGATGTGAAATTGAAAGGTGGTGGAGGGAGAGCAAGGTCACCAAAAACTCTTTTCCCACCAAGTGGATACTTAAATTTTGCTGATTTAACAGGGGAAGGCCAAAGACCCTATTAGAATGCAAGCCCAGAGTCACGAGATTTCTTAAAATGCAGCGTTTGGGAGGGTCAAGATGTCTACAGCCATGCCTTTTCATCTCGTCAAACGACATCCTCACGGCCTTTAGTGGAGCTGAATAGATAAAGGCTTCATGTAGCCAACCCCATAGATAAAGGCTTTTTTTGTCATTCTTCATCATCGTCGTTATCATCCAAGCCTTCTCCCATCAAAATGGATTTAGATGGAACATAAGAAAGCTCCATCAAAAAATTGACAAAGTTATAATGACAAGATGTCGACCTTACGCCAACCCTCTATAATGGTGCCTAGTTCCTGGCAGCTATGAGCATGAGAGGGACATGCCATAAAACCTACTTGACCAATAGGGGGGGTAGGTAGACCTATCTTTGGGTCACTCCTGTTTACATAAAACATGTTGCAAAAAGAAAGAAACTAAAATACCTGTGGAGATGATAAGAGGATAATATTCTTGAAATTCTCCAATGTCTTCTGCTGAAAAATTAGAAAAAACGTATAAGAAAGTTTCCACCTTGAAAGCAAAGTAATCTACTCTTTCAGAAATAAATCAAATGATGCAGCCATAGCGAACTCCAGCTATATACAATAAGGTATCACAGTTGTTTGAAAGGTGACAAATGTTGTACAGAGCGAAGAGAGAGTTTCAAACATCCTAATCTCACATCAAACTTCCATTGACCAGTCATCAAAATCAGAGCTACAAGACAAATAGAAGTCCTTTACATCCCCAGCTAAACAAAAAGCTTCGAACTACATAAAAAAGCTATACAGGCTCTATGTAGATTTAACTTAAAATAATCATAACTTGCAACTTGATCAATCCTAGGTTAATATTAACAGATTCTGATTGAAATTAAGAAAGTGAGACAAAGATAAGAATTTATTTTGTCAGTTATTTGACTGGAAGCAAGAAGGCTTAAAAAGGGAAATGCAGATGGAAACAGGTAAAATTTACAGATTTCTGGGAGAAGAAAACAAATTTACAGCCTAAATATCCTTATGTGGACCATAAAAGAAATTGATAAGGTTATTACTATAATACGAAAATATTTGTTTATCAACTAAATAACAGATGTTGAGTTAAAATTTATCAAACCTTATAATTATCAGTCGTGTTACACCACACAATCATATGGAAGTTGACCAGAATATCTTACCTTGCAAAGTTTGTAAAAGAAAGTATTTTGTAGGTCTGGATCATCACTGAAAGTAAGCTGATGAATACACTGGGTATTCTTGAGTTTCTTCAGGAGCCACAACCCCGAATTGAACAGAGAGTTCGAACTGTACCAATACCCTAAGTGTGGCCCCGATAAGGACATGTACGTATAAAGATGTTTTAGAAAAGGGCGCATCAAGCTCTCTGTCAAGTTTAACAAAGCTTTTAATATGATACTACAGCTAGTTTACAAAGGCATAACTGTAGTTATTGGAAATATTATACCTGTCAAGGCGCTTCTTATGATAATGTTACCAATGGAATGCCCAACAAAGCTAAGCTTTATGTCTCTGCAGCCTCCATACTTTGAAAGCTTGTCCCTTTTCTTTCTAAGGAAAGTAGTCACCTCTTCAGCCAATCTCCTGCCCATTACTCTGAAATCACCGGATGTTTTATCTTCATTAACCTCTGACATGAGACACTCAGCTCCAGGATCCATCAAAAGCCATTGATTACGTACAAGCCGTAAATCTTGATGATGCCCCTGTTGAGGTTGTTCAAGTATATAGATGTACGGTTATTTCTCAATTAAATGCAATTTACCTCTGTAACAACTAGAGAATTACCAATCATCCTGGCCACGAATTTAACATTGATACTGTAAAGCATCAAAGCTAATACTATAGAAGCTATTTCACTAAATAATCAAGATACAAATGAAGTTATCAAAGTTAAATATAGGTTAAATTTTAAAATGATACCCTCAACTATTTCAGTTTTTCAACTTGATACCCTAAACTTTTTTACTCGACAACTTGATACCATAAACTATTGAACATTTTCAACTCCGTACCCTCCGACAGTCGGGGGTTAAGTTTTTCGTTAAAAAATTAATAAAATAATTTTTTTGGCTAAATTATAACCCGTCCCTCCCCTCAGCCGGCCTCCCGGCGCTGTGAACCCAACCCCCGCTGCGCCCCCCCCCCCCCCCCCCCCCCCCCCCCCCCCCCCCCCCCCCCCCCCCCTTTTTCCGGCTGTTGCTGTCACCGCTGTTGAGGAGAGAGGGGGAAAGAGTGGGGATGTTTGGTCATTTAGCATTTTCTGTTAACACTGGTAAGATATTAAGTTGTACAATTATAGTTGACGTATAAAGTTGTCTAGTTTTAAAATTTAGAGTATCAAACTGAAATACTGGAATAGTTGAGGGTATCAAGTTGAAATTAAGCCTTAAAAATATAAGGACTGTAAGCATATGAATAGAGCTTGGCATATATCATCTTTTTCCTATAATTTTTTCCACCGAAACCATCGTTGATGCTGATCTGAAGGAAAATGATGGAGTTAGCAACAACAACCCATTCATTACCCAGTTTTATGGCAGAGAATAAAATAAAAACTACATGATGTCTAAACATTCACTTTTTGTTGGAAGAATATACCTGAAATCCATGCACAAAAATAACCGCCTTTAATAAGCGCCCATTCCTTTTAGAATTGGGTACTGCCCTATCACCTTGGGTTGCTGATATTGCAGGACCACTCTGATCCAAGGAGTTTACCGATAAATTGTTCCCAGAACCATGCAAGGGTACATTCATGATATGTTGTTCTACAATAATAACAGGGACACGGGAAGGATCACCAAAAATTTGCATGTCTTGGATAGTGCGATTGTTTATCTGCACAAAGCCATGGTTTTCAGATCCCCAAGAAATAATTGTAGTGATTAATATGCTCATCAATAGTAACTCACTTTCATTTGTGCAATGCTTTTTCTATGCAGTTCCGCCCGTGTATTTGCACTTTGAGCTTGCTACACATTCAAAAATAGTATTTAAAACATGTCAATGGTGTCCTGAATCTTACCTGAGATTGTATATATATATATATATATATATATATATATATATATATCATCGAGTTTGATGTAAATGCTACGGGGAACTGATGAGTGGGAGTCCCACTTTGATTGTATGTTGTAAGATTATGGCTTTACATTTGGAATAAAATTTACCCTTTTTCCATATATATATATATATATATATATATATAAGCATCCTAGTGCCACGAGGCTCCCGCTTATGCATGGTCTTGGGAGAGTCGAGATATACACCGTAACACCGCCTTACCCCCATATAATCCACACAACATAAATAAAGATAGTATAGGTATCAGCAAATTGAAAAGAAAGTTAAGGCTCCACAAATTACATCATCATTTGATTTCCGTGGCACTACTTTTTCAAGAGCATTGCGTTGGGAAGAGTCTTCAGATACACTTCTCAAATACCGATGAGGAATTTCAATTTTTGAGTGCACCATCCATATTGACCACTCTGTCTTTCTATCTATGGCCCAAGCATCATATAAATATTCAAGGATTTTGATCCTGTATGTCCTGGATTACAAAAAACTGATTTTATGAAGAATAGCTGCAAGCTAATAGGAAATGATAATCTTAAAAGTGATCATACTCCACGACATCATATTATCTTTTGATGAAGTCAAAATGTACCGTAAAATGGATGACATGCAGAAAATATCTACAAAAATACTTGGTAACTAAAGCTTCTGAGGCTTAGGCGCACATTCACAAACATTTAAAAATCAAGAAGCAGTATCATAACACCATGTTGCATGGTTTCTTCTTATCAACTTGACATGTCAGTTTTGGGAACTTACTGCAGTTAAGTTCTTTCCCATGCTTCAAGGAATCAAGAAACCCAAAGAAGAAGATTGTTCAAGTTTAAAGCTTATGTTTCAAGCCCTACTAAACTTTTGATGTTATAAGTTGGATGTTAACATGGTCTAGCCGCCTAGATTTTATGGCATTACTATTCATGCTCATAGCTACCTGACTAGGAATCTGGCACCAATACGTGTGTGTGTGGCATAAATTATTATTCCTTTTCACTCTTTAGCTTACTGTATCATATAGATAAATCCAATATGCTGCTATAGCAACTTGTATTATCTTTAGCTCTTCGTCTATACTCTTTATGTATAGTTTATGGGAACTTAGAGGCTGCTCTATGGTTGAATGAGCTTAAACTGTATATCCAAAAGATACGTCTACTCACCTGCCAACTGGCCGTCTAGGTTTTACGACGTGACCATCTCATGCACATAGTTACCCTGGCTAGGAATTTGGTTTCAACATAGCGGGTTGATGTCATCGAAGTTGGACACAATCTTTTAATGAGTTTTTAGTTTTCTTATCCCATTTATATATATGCAGCTGCCTAAAACGGGAACCATGACAAGGAGACTACCAAAATATTCAAAACAGCATAAACTGGAACCAGTAGCAGGGTTTACAAAACTGAGAAAGAAACTGAGTTCTAAAGGTTGACACATAATCACTTCAGGAATGCATATAACAGTGCATGTACATTTTTGTCATTGTTGGCTTGTTTCTCACAACACTTATAAATGTACACAGAAACACCTTGAAGATCCATGTGATAGCAATAAACCCTTGCCAATCAAAACCCTTGTTCTGAACTAGAAGACAAATCACAGCAGAAGCAGAATCCAGTTATGAAATAACTTCCATAGCAAGCAAATCTTTAGAACTGATTGATTTATCAAAAATGAGAAGAAACATCTTATGGCGCAAGACATACACGAGGGCCCATTTTCTGGTTTAAGTTGACGTATATCAGAATCAGATATTTGGCTATTTTACATTGGGCTTTGATACTGGATAGAGGATATTGGACATGTCAGAAATATAAGAAAATACCCGACATCCATATCAGGCTGCCTAAAGATGCCCCAACATAAGTATTGATAAATTATATTAACCAAAATGCATAACCTTAAATGTCCAAAATTGCCCTGTAACCCAATCAATTGAAATAGCTATCGGGATCAATTTTATGAGATGGTCTTATACTCAAAAGCAATACAAATATACAATAAAGGATCTACTTATCTCTATACTAAGGTAATACTTATCTCTCTCTACAGTACTTAAAAATATAGAGGGAAGAGAGAGTTCAACATAAAAATATATAGGGTGTAGTCATTGGCAAGGGAGTCTTCGGTGGCGGTTGGTCGAGGTCGAGAGAGTGCAATCGAGTGACAGAAAGATGAGACAGAGGGGTTACCGGATTCAGGATTTCTGTAATATTTAGTTAACGATAGGACTATTATCAACCCTAACCCGCTGTCCCTACAAGACATGACTTTATAGATATTGTCTGCTATAAATCTTATCAGATAGTACAAGACCTATCTTGCGCAATTGATATATCGGCCAATATTTAAATGGTACTTTATGTATATCAGTGTCATCTATGGATCGAATCTGACATGTCAGTCATCTATAGTTATGCATATGTAGAAGGTAGGTGTACCTACCTACCAACTGGCCATCTAGGTTTTATTGCATGACACTTTCATGATTGACTCACAATTTGGCACCAACATACCCTAGAGAGAGTTGTGCTTTAAAACAACGCAGTGACCTTGTCACACTTCACCTTGTTGCTGCAACCAAGCCAGAGGGGATATTGACAGCAGAAAAGCTGGTTACCGACCACCTAGCCAGCCTGTGGCAGGACTGGTCTACACTTCAGGTCTAGCGCCATGGAAGATTTTGTAGGCCACCCAAGTGGCTGGCAACCATCACTTTAATTACCATGCAGGCTAGTGGGTCAATTTAATTGTAAATCAAAACCATTGTCTTTGACCTACATGACTTCAAAATGTCAACCGAAATATGGTTGGCCAGGTTGTTGTCAAATCATAGATCTCCCATAAGCTTCTCTCTACCCAAAATGGTTGAAAACAACTAGTTAATACATTTGCCAGGTTCAAATTATGTAGATCAAGATACATTTTGATTTCACATTAACTATTCTATTTCCAATAATATAAAACATACATAAGTAAATACAAAGAGAAATAAGATGTTCTAGTGACAACCCTTGTGTATAATAAAAAAAATGCGAAGTACCATCCGTGTGATTGCCAATATATTTGTAATTGATTCATACGAAGGTATGCTAAAGGTATATGAAGAAGGAGAAAAACCAACGACTAGCAGCATAGCTGACTCGAACTACCTAGCATTCTAATGATATATGTCTGGCACTCTATCCATGGCCTTTAATCACAAGTACAAATGAAATTGAAGTTGTAAATTTACAGTCTAGAGTGGTTGAATATTACTAGTTGAACATGTAATTTCAATGCAATAAAAATCCATATGATTTCAATTTATTGTGAGAGAAAAAATTAGTGAGTAATTTTGTAAATAACTTGATACAAGGAACTCAATATTAGGAAGGGAAAGCTGATTGAAATATGCTGCACCTGTGGAAGTTCAAAAAAACATTCCAGATAAATGAAAGTTGGCTGCCCACAGAAATAAAGACATCTATTAGTTCTTCCTTGGATAGTGAATACAGCATAACATCGTTTCGGACATCAACAGTACCATCTGACTTCTACACAAACAATGTAAAGGCATCAATTGATCAGCTACACAACCCTGATAAAATTATACACATACTCAGCAGAACATAAGATAATTACCTCCAGTATGTCCGTTAAGATGCCAGCCAATTGCCCTACTTCCTTCTTTTTACCAGAAAAGCCCCTACGGGCAGAAGATAAATCCGGTCTTAAAGAAGGATTAATTAAGTCGAATCTACCAAGGTTTGAGTCTGTAGCAACTACTTCATCTATTGGACGACCAATTGCCTTGCTGATCTTTTTGAGATCCTCAAGAAGTACTTCCCTCGATATTAATAATGCTTTGATGAGCTCAATTGCTTTCGAACCAAATCCTTCCCCTAGGATCTGAGCATAAAGTATCAAGGTTATAACTTACATCTATACTACTATATAATAGCTTCACCGTGGAAGTTTTTGTTCCAAATATGCCCTTACGTTTACTAACTAAAATTGTTCATTAAATTTAATATATACTACTATATAACAGAAAAAGTTGAGGCTTCACCGTGGAAGTTTTTGTTCCGAAAATGCCCTTATCTATGTTTACTAATCAAAATTGTTCATTAAATTTAACATAGGTTGTTAGGTGATTATGTATAGAAAAAAAAATTAAGGGGGGATGTTGTTTGCTCTTCCCAAAGTAGTAAAAAAAATTAAAGGACTATTGTTTGTTCTTTCTAAGTAAAATGAAATACGTGCAACACACAGCATATATACTAGTTGCCAAAATATAAAAACCCTCAAGTTAGACACATAAAGGTGAGAATACAAAATGCTTAGATAATAAATGTCTCTTCCAGTTCACATATGAACAGTCAAATGCTTAGATAATAAATGTATCTTCCAGTTCATATGAACATTCAAATGCTATACTATTTTCCTGCTACGCCAGAGCTGTTCTAATTCATTAGATGGTGAGTTAAGCACCCAAGCAGCAATTTAGATTTCAAGATATCCAACACTACATGTTAATTTGAAAGTCAAACTGATCGGTTAACTGTTGTCTATCATCAAGGCAACCATAAAGGAGGAGATGAAAGGTTTAAGGCAATTCGGTCCCATAACTCTCTACGACTTTAATACAACCGTGAGCATTGATCCAAAGAACTCGTCAATTCAAACATGAGCTTTGATCCAAAGAACTCACCGACTTCAATCTCTTTGATAAGCTTTTGATCTTTTCAAAACACAAAGCGAAGATCACAATTACAACACAACACTCTTCACTCTCTCGAGTGGAATTAGGGCAATTGGAAGCTATTTGAATTTAATGAGTATGGTTTGGGTTGTTGGCAAATTAAGGCCCTCAAGTTCTCATTTATGAAGCACTAGAAGCTTTTTACAACCCTCATAGACAACTCACACTAATCTGACCGCTATGCACGAAATTATCAAGTTCGGTAAACCAACCAGCAAACCGAGCGGTCAGCCAACCGGTTGGACAATAACTTACCACACTTACTAGCTGTTTTAGATCCATTGTGTTTTAGTCGTTTAGTGGTCAATATTTGACAATTGGATATCAGATTTGCTCTTGTGTTGAACCGATTGACCAAACGTTTAATCTTCTTGCATCCTGAGCATAGAAACTCAATTTTAGCTCTTGGGTTAGAACAGTATGCACCTATTGGTTTGCCGACCGGTTCATCGTTTTCTATGATCTCAGTTTTTACATGATCTCGGTCCAAAACAGTTTCCCCACCGGTACACCAAGAGGTTTGCTGATCAGTTTACCGACTGCTTTACCTTTCTGTATCCTGAGGATATACTATGAACTTTTTCCATAAGGATTTCAATTGTGGCCAATCCTATATCATTTCTATGGTTTCTTAGGGTTAGATAGGGTTCCAATTGCATCTTATTCACTCATGTTACATGAGAATCTTACAATAGACATTCATGACTAAATTTGACATAAACATCAATGTTAGCTAGTCTTCAATCATTCTTTGTTGTCTCATATCATGTATGCTTTAGTCAGTCTGTTGTCCTTGTTTACGGACATTCATGTCTTATCCAGTCATCATGTTGACTCTATAAAAAGATATTGTGTGTCTAAATATTGCAGAAAGGTAATTGTATTGATGTCTAGAAGATATTACCAAGGGCCCATTACAAGACTCAAACTGTCTTCCTAGTTAGCCAACATCTCCCTACTTTTTTTACTAATGTTACCTCCTTTCATTTGAGCTTGTATCAGAATCAGGACATCCTCTTGTATTCTCCTGGCCAATTGCCTCTTGTGAATTTCCTCATTTTCAAATTGCCTCATGTTCCTTCCCTTCCATATATCCCACACTGCAGCAGTCAGCACTATCCATGATATAGTATATCCCATATCCGTCTTTCTAAATTTTCTCTTCATCTCCTAGTATCTCTTTATGAAGTATGCATCTTCTTTTATGCTTGAGGAGAAGTTTTAATCTACATAAGTTCCATATATAAGCACTGTATGCACAAGAGAAAAACAAATGTTCTTTCTGTTTCACACTTGCACAGTAAGCATGTTGTGTCAACTTCCATGCCATGGAGAGTCAACCTTTGCTTGTGAGAAGCTTATATATATATATATATATATATATATATATTTTATTTATTTTTTGTTTGAGAAGCTTATATATATATATATATATATATATATATATATATATATATATATAAGCTTACTGTGCAAAGGTTCAAAAATCCCATGATATAGTATATTCCATATATAGTATATTCCATATATATATATATATATATATATATATATATATATATATATATATGGGATATACTATATCATGGGATTTTTGAACCTTTGCACAGTAAGCTTATATATATATATATATATATATATATATATATATATATATATATATATATAAACCAAATGCCCGTGGACTAAAGCCCTCGGGCTAGAGCCACCCAGCCAGCACTTGGCCCGGGAGCCGTGGCCACTGCCACCCAGCCGCTCCCTTTGCACAGTAAGCTTATATATATATATATATATATATATATATATATATATATATATATATATATATATATATTAGTCCGAAATATTGTGTTGTATCTGATATGTGGGAAAAATTATCACCCTAGTAAACAAATTTACATTACGGCTCTAGCCCGTATGGTATCTGTACTAATTGATTGCTTGTTAAATTTGGGTTGCTGCAAGGCTATCAATAAGCCCGATAGAAATATAACTTTGATCTAGTGGTAGTAATGAATCACAGATGAAGCCTACAGTTGAGCGGGACAAAGTCAACTACCATACAAAATAATATTATTAGTAACTGACGGCAATGCTCAGCACATAAAACACCTACTGTCAGTAACAACCTTGCTGATAATGGTTTATATGAACCAATAAGAATATACAAGAATAAGGAAATTTCCAAGTGACACTTACTTGATTGGGTTCTTCATAGAGCTCCTCAGCAATATTTCCCATTGTATGAGACTTGCTGAAATATATTGTGTCAATTATATGAAACATAGACAAGAAATGTCTCTCAAACACTTTAAAAAACTGAAATTGTCACAAACCTGGGTACCTTCTGTGAAGGTGTGTGGGAACCGGCTTTTAGAAAAACAACATGTATGCTCAGATCAACCAGAACTGCATGGAAAGCATCGAAGTGAACAGGACAGTACGAATGCAAACCAAGAAGTCCTCTGGGAGGAATTCGAAACTCATGGATAGCGGCAGGAAATGCATCAAAAGAAGCCTGCATCTTATCACTGTCACGTTAAGGGAAAGGATAAGGACGTGAATGAACTACACAATTGCTTTCCACCTCAATCATGTTAAATGGTGTCCAAGTAAAAAATTGTATCAGGTTTGTACACTCACCCAGTTTCTAATATTGGGGCATACTCAGTTTCTAATATTGGGGCATACATAAGCTCAAACTTCAGTATTACTGCTGATGTTGACGGCTTCTGGAAAGTGGAAGCATGTGAATATTAACAGCCAAGCATATGGAGAGTAACTCCAGGAGAAATGAAAATCAAACTAGGTAAATGAGACAGGTAGGACTGCTATTATGTACACAATGATCTTGTCCCACAGTGAAATTAAATGTACCTCATCTCGTCCAAGATTTAAACTGAAAGAGACCATAACAGAAAGAAGGACATCCTCTCTGGCATATTTGATTTTGAAAGGCTGGGTAGAGAAACTTTGTTCAGCATCATCTATCCTCCAAACTCCGAAAATATTTTCCGAATCTAAATCAGGAGCTGCACAACCCACCTACCATGTCATTATCTATTAGGTGAAGTTCAAATAACATTAAAAAATCTAATAATTAAAACACCTGTGCAATTTAAACAAAAATGCAAGGTAACAGCTCGTCCATGCCACCTAAACCTTATATAATACTAATTGATTGGTCTTAAACTACTTCACAAAACATTCAAACAAACTCTACGTCCAAGATATTGTTAGACTACGAAATCTACAGTTGAAAAGATGACAACATATGCCTAAAACTAAAATCACATGTAAGTTATGTTTAACACTTAGGCAACTCCCATGTAACTCAAGGGGAGTATAACTGTAAATCATGCCCCTTTCATTTTATCCAGATACTATAAAGATGGGCACAGATAAACTGTTGATGTGAACTAGACTTTCAGTAGAATCAGCACAAGCAAGCAACAACATGAACAGATGAAAGGTGTTGGACAGAAGTTAAAATGTCACAGAAAAGAATTGTAGAGAACGATTGAAGTCAGCTGTAATAGAGGATATGTTGTTGACTATGAATAAAAACAGAGAGAATTGATCCATAGATGTGGAATAGAGCTCTTTAGCAGAGATAATGAAACAAAACATAGGTGTGTAATTATCACAACAAAAACAAGAAGCACAAAATTCAGATGCATATGAGCCTTTACTCATTTACGGAGAGGCTATTTTCGAGATTCAAACACGAACCTTCAGGATTTAAGCAGCAGCAACAACAACAACAACAACAACAACAACAAAGCCTTCATCCCGAATTTTTTGGTTCGGCTGTTTGGATTCCTTTCTTCCATTCAGCATAACTGTAACACTAACAAAAATCACTATCCTTCTTTAAAAGATGTGGTGAGCACAAAACGGACTATTCATTCGCCTTTTACTAAAAACAATATTGTGTACTTGCCGCACTAAGCAGCATATGCCAATTTTTTTAGGGTGCCATCTTCAAAAGAGGGCCCCATTAAAAAATCTTTAAAACTTCAATCTATGTTTGTTTAGGCCTACTTCTAGCATATTAGCTTTTTTAACTACTATCTTATCGATCCTTACCAGAACATATACCAGTCTACATTTCACATGTCCAAACCACCTAAGAGTTTCACATATCCAAACCACCTAAAATGATTTTATTCTTTACTTGTGCTCAATCAGCATCACCTCTAACTTCTCATGAATACACTCATTTCTTATCCTATATTTTGATGTATTGTCACCCATCCATCTTAGCATTCTTATTTCTGTTAAAATAATTTTCTAAACATGTCTAAAAATTGTCCAATATCCGTAGCATGACGGGTCTTATAGCCATCTTGTAGAAAATTTCTCTCATCCTCAAAGGTCTTTTTCAATCACAAAGTACTCCAAAGGTACTCCTTTATTTCAACCATCTTGCATCAATTCTATGCACGACATCCTTCTTGGTCTCTCTGTTACCTTTATAATGAATGATTGATCCTAAATACCAAAAACTATCACCGTTAGGTATCTCTTGTCCATCTATATGTATTTACCCTCTTTTCTTTTTGCCTTCTGGTTGAAGTTACATTTCATATACTATTTTTTTTCTTTATAATTTTTGAACCCTTAGATCCCAAAGTTTCTCTCAACACTTTGTTTTGGCATCTACCATTCTCTATTGTCCTCAACCAACACAATATCATCAACAAACATTATATGACTGGATATGCCTACATGCCTAGTAATTTCATCCATAATTAGCAACAACAAAAAAATGTAAGACTTAATGTTTCTAAAATCATTCGCATGGTCGTTGTAACTCCATCATAAATATCCTTACTAGTCACGACATAGCTACTAGAAACTTGTTTCTTCTCCAAATCTCACAAAATTATCTCTCTAGGAACTCTACATAAGTTTTCTCCAAGTCAGCAAAAAAAAAATTTTAATCTCTATTTTTCTCTTTACATATTTCCATCAATATTCTTAACAAGTAAAAATATCTTCTGTAGATCTTCCCAACACAATATCAAATTGGTTTTTTGAAATTATACTTTCTTTATTTAATCTTTGCTCACTCCATCACATAGCTTCATAGTATGGCTTGATAGCTATTCCAAGTCCAATTCTCAAACTTTGTACATTGCCCTTTTTATATATAGGTAATATTATACTAGTTCTCTATTAACTGGGCATCTTCTTAGTCTTTAGGATTTGGTTGAATAAATTAGTAAAACACATCAATCATTTCTCACATAAATATTTTCAAACTTCAATAGGAATATTATTAGATCATATCACTTCTCTACTTTTCATTTTCTTTATAGCATCCTTAGCTTCAAAATTTTAAATATACGATAATAGCAATATGACCTATCAACCTACAGGGTGTAAGTACAAATGAGGAACTACGCACAAAGGGAACTGGCGTATAAATGAGAAACTACGCACAGTAGGAACTGGCGTATAAATGAGAAACTACGCAGTGCAAACTGGCGTACAATGAGAAATCGTCGTCCCAAACAGCAAATTTAGCAATAGATTTATAGAAACTTGTTATGGCCATAACTTCCTCTCTATGACTCAAAATCCGGCGAAACGAAAGTCAAAACTACATGAAATTCAATCCTCTACTACATGGAATAACTGGTTTTCAAAAATAACAAGTTTTCATATATCATTTTCCTGAAAATCCATAAAATTCTAGTACTAGAAACCTATATGTACACCAAACTAGCCATCAAAATTGGAATCACCAAGTTCTAAACATGTAGAGAAAGTAAGGATACATAATATAGGCTAAAAATATGTAAAGAAATTAAAGAAACGAAAATGAGCATGTGATCTCTCCATTAGTGCAAGATGTACTTGCCTAGGGTTGGTGGGAAAAATAAATAAGAGTGAATGAGGAGAGAGAGAGAGAAGAAGAGAATATTTATAGGAGATGGGGGTTGGTGGCTCCACTAAATCCTAACCCTAATCCAATGTCTAACCCAAGTCAAGTTTAAATGGCATGCCACATGATCATAAGCAAATAAAACAAAATAAATAATCTGGATCAAAACATGATCCAGTATTCCAACATCGAAGTAGTGAACCGCACCTACAACCAAACAAGGACAAGGGGTGGCACATTATTCCATGACGAGACACTGTTCCATGCTATGATCATGTGCAAATACAGGATTCATGTACACATGCTACAGATACCAGATACCATGTACATGAATAATGTAGAAATAATATGTATACCGGGAACGGGGAGTGACAAATAATCTACTCAATCACATAAACAAGTTGATTGCTACCAACAATAAGTTGTAGCTAGGTAAAATTCAGAAATAAATTTGACCCAAGTGATCAACCGAACAACTACATTTCATACATATATTTAATTTCATCAAACCACCAATATGCTTTACCGGTCAAATAACCCCATCAAATTCACATAACCGCTCAAATGTACATCTAATCCCAACTTACTTGTACATCTCTATTTATCACCTTCATGTTAATTATGATTTCAATATGTTATTATTTCAAATTAATCTCACTTTGACTGTTGTCAGGAACATAAGAAACTATAATATCACAAATATTTACTTCAAGGTTCACAGTATCGGTATCGGAATCGGTATCGGACTATTCCTATGGGTATTGGGATCGACGATATCGGTAGTATCGACAGTTTTGGATTGGAGTATCGGTTTTTTTGGTATCGGAAAACAAATAATTGTTAATAAATTATTTACATTTAAAAACATATATTTTATACATTTAGGCATAATTTTAAGTATTTTCAGTGTTATTTCTTAGTAGTTTTGAAATTAAATGAAATATTAGTCACCCTTACCGATTGGTTTACATACAATAGATTGATTTTCTTCTTTTACATGCTTTTACAACCTTATTATGCTTTAAACCCTTGCTGATTTGTGTTTTTCATTTAATTTTCTTTGCTGAATTGACCGGAAAAGAGACTCTAAATGTCGGTATCGGTCAGTATCGGGTATCGTTCGTTATCGGATCGGAACATGCCAAACCGTATCGGTATCGGACGTATCGGATCGGTATTGGCCGATACTTTAAACCATGATTTACTTATCTAACCAAATCAAGAAGTACCCCAAAAGTTCACTTAAGTCACCAAATGCATTTACAATTAAAATTATACTTATACACATTTTCCATCACTATCATCTCACTTATCAATTTATTTATCACTTGAGGTATTTTCGTAGCACCAATAGGACTTCATATTCGCATGTAAAGCCTAGGCGGCGCCTAAGCGCTAGGCACCCGGTGCTCGTCTAGTGTCCCTCCGATGTCCGATTGTGCAGTTTTTTTTATTTTATGGACAACTGTCGCGATTTTCAGCAAGTTTTTTTTGAAGCGCCTAGAAGAGGTGTCTGCCTAGGCGGACTAGGCGCTAGGCGTATAGTGTCCCGCCCCGCTCAGTTCAATCGGAGGAATCGAAATGCAACGACGTTTGGACTTGGCCATGCAACAGCTTGCTCGAAGTCCCGCTCGGTCGAGGCAACTCCTCGTTCAGGTGGGTGGATTCGATGAACTTGCCTCAGCTTGGCCCTCACATTAAACAAATGGATGTTTTCAATTGCACTGAGTAAGTATGCTAATAAAATAGATGAATCCACATAGCTAAGAGAATAATCCAATTGTGTCAAATGTGTATAGAACTTGGAAGTGTTAGCTTGTTGCGTAGATATCAATCCATGATGGTTTTCAAAGTGGCACTCGGTCTTTTTGACCGCACGTATTGAGTTAAGCTAAATAACGCCACGGGCTATCGACTTGATGTCATAGCAGACATGTTCCCACGATTCCATTGCTTGTAATAGCATCACGTTCCATAGACTCACAGTTGGTCTTATAGAAGATAGCATGTTTCCATTGTTTTACGGCTAATTTAAGTAATAGGTCTCCACGGTCTCACAATTTGTCATATAAAGTATCACGGTGTATAGCACTTATAGAACACATTTTGTTCAAGTTAAATAGGAAGGCTATGCAGTAGCCATTTCCTGGATTTCAAAGATAGAAAGTTCACGCGACCGTTTATCGCCGAGGCGGTCCCTCGTTTGGGAGTCTCCAACGAAATATGAAAAGTATGGTTTATAAGCACAGTTTGCAAAAGGATTTGAGTCGTACCACAAATTAGGCCATGCATTTACGTGAGTCTAGATATTCTCGTAGGTGCGTGGTCATGGACAACTCGTGCACAAGGACGATATTTCTTCGGACGACAACCTGGGGCCACATGACCAATCCGACCATGGATGAAACACGGTATAGCTGATGCTGGGTAGACAACCAGGAATTCGGAGGACTTTCAGTGGTGCTCACTACCTGCATTGATCGACCCACCGTCTCTCCTAGCTATGTCCAAGATTGCTTGAATTGCCAGTGACCTTTCATATAGATGAGTAGGTGTGCTGAGCGGCAATCCGCATGCACGGTGCCGATTGAGTCACAAGAAATATAAGCACGGCACTGATGAGTCAAGACATGTGTGCACGGTTTGCAACACAACAATTATAGAGCCTAAGATTTGGCTATAGCAGAGACATGCTTCGGCACGAGATGTGGCGTCGGGTGTTTGAGTCATTGGCACAAGTTTATGAGTTCATGTTTGAATCGTATTTAAAAGGGCAAGTAAAACGAGTATGATTCACGTTGCTGCGAGGCACGGCCACGATGTTGCACGAACGGGTTTTCGAGTACGGTCACATTGGTTGCAACACGAGTAGGCCATGAGCCTATATATTGAAAATGATCCTAAGACAATATTAGAAAGACTACAAAAGAATAAGTTGCACTCACTAAAATAATGTGTTGGTTTTGTATGGATGAACGAGAGGCTCACTCACCAGTACGGTAATGTACTGATATCCCACTAATTTTTATGTGCAGGTTCAGGTATCAGCACGCTCGGGACGGAGCTTGCTTGGACACGCTAAGGCATGGAGTTCTTTAGCGTTTCGAGACGTACGGCCGCGTTGAAGACTTTACCTATACGGGACAAAATGTATGGACATCGCCTTCTGAAGCATCCGCAAATTGTAAGCCTAAGATAAGAGAGAGCAAAGTAATTTGTATTCAGAGAGAGAGAGTGAGCTTGAGCGATTGTAATCTCGGCTTCGTCACCTTTGTAATTCTGCAAATTATTCAATAAAGATCATTTTGTTTCTATACATCTTATGTTATTCAACTTTTCTGCTCGGAACTCTGTTCGACATGGACAAAAGTTGGAAAACTTTTTGTATTGATTCGAACGAGAAAAATACAAAAGAACTCCTAAACAGAAGATCTAGGTACAAATGATTCTGAAAAAGTGTGACGATGGAGATCGAACATTGTAGTGACTCCTTTACTCCGCTAACGATCTGACAACGAGAAGAAATTGCTCTGACTCTCTGGATGTCTCCCTCTGGATAATCTGGACAGGAGATCAAGTGAAGACCCAAAATAAAGGAAGGCTCCTTCTATTTATAGGTTGGTGGAATGAACCACCCATACGCACATATGCGATGCGCGTGGATTTTTTTGGCGCGCAGGAGCACTGCGCGTATGAGGATGGAACTGAATCTGTTGTAACTGCATTGTTGGGCTACCCATACGCACATATGCGATGTGCGTGGATTTTTTTGGCGCGCAGGAGCACTGCGCTTATGAGGATGGAACTGAGTCTGTTGTAACTACACTGTTGGACTACGGATGAGCTGACATGTAGTAGTTGTTGAGATTCGTTTGTTGTTGAGATCTTAGGTGGTTGGCACCCGTTCACAGGCATGACTGAGTCAATGACACGTGGCGCGTGCACATTGCTCAAAGATCTCATTCTGTTAAAACAAAATAGATATGATTTGTGCCTGAGAGGCACTGCGCCATTGCTGACCATGTGGCATCCATTGGCATGTGCTGCGCTTTGCGGATATCATAAAAGCTGTGCTCTTTAAGTGTCGTGAAAGTTGCGTCGTTTGAACACTGCTGGACACTGCGTTTTAGAGCACCCGAGTAACTGCGCTTTTGAGTGCCTTGAAGACCGTGCTTTTGGCCAATTTGACAGCTGGTATCTGTCAGCTGACATCTAACATCTGGCCTCTGACAACTGATAGTTGATGTCTGGCATCTGTGTCAGCGTGCCATAAATGCTAAAGTGATGGCTTAGGGTTCTGCGTTTGCGAGGCTGCGCTTTTGAACATTGTGCTTTTTGAGGCAATGCTCCCGGAGGCTGTGCTTTTGGAAGCTGCACCTTTGGGGCACTTGGGTAACTATGCTTTTAGAGGCTGCGCTTTTGAAGCACTTGGGTCAAAACTCCCAAAATTTTGCCGCTGCAAGGAGCTCGAGAAGTGATGACTTTTGACTGGGACTTACTCAAAACATTAAATGTGGCAGATTCATTGCTATGAATACAAGGTTCATCCTATTAATTCGAGACCTTTGTCTGGCTGCCATTTGGCGCATAGGTTTGACCGCGTATAACCTATAAATAGGAGTGTTTTTTAGGAAGAACTCATTCGTTTATTTCTCTTCCACACTTCATGTCGGAGACTTCGCTGCACTCCGATGACTGTGATCCTCCTTGGCGAGTCTGACAACACTTGTGTCAGTCGTGGGCTAGGATCGTAGACTTCTATTTTCAAGGAAGTGTCCAACTTGATGAAGAACTTTGTTAGAAGACTGAGAAGATCTTAACTGATCACAAGTGGAGCAGTTCTTGTTCATGAAGCATGCTAGCCGCGTTCTACCCCGAGACGACATCGAGTGCCAAGATGTTGAATACATGGTTTGGATTGATTGTCATTCCAAACCATGTTCGACCAGCGCCCAGTTCACCTGGCAGGGGAGCTGTGCAGGCTGTCAGCGGCTAATCCACATGGTCGAAGACAAGGTTAGGTTGCGCACGCTACCAGCATATGGCCGAAAGACCTGCAGTTTTCTTGAAAAATTAATGTAGGCCCAGTTTTGTAGATAGCTAGATTTTTCTATGTAATCATAAATATCAATAAAAATATTTGTATGCGCTTTTTTCAATATTGTGTAGTACTTCTTAGGCGCACAAGTCTTGTTGTCTGACTGCGCCAATTCGGTGTGCACAAAAATTGTAATCCACTCCTCTGTAGGGTTGCGCTTCTTAGTTTTGTGCCTAATTGTCCGTAGTGCACTTTGTGATTTTTTTATGCTTCTACAGACTCCTGTGCGACGACCTCATCCCCAAGCTGTCATAATCGACCGTTATGGTATTGGCTTGTGCGGGCGCAACCTAGGCTCGCGCGACATCACGGCCAAGCGAGGACGATCGGTTCTGCGGAATCGGGACGTGACAAGGCGTCCGATGTCCGCCCGACTAACACCTAGCGACTTTTACAACCTTGCATCTTAGATGATATGGGATCCAGTAGAAGAAAGAGATTCTCAATAAAATGGAATAGGCTCACATAATTATTGACTCTCCCGATACTCTGACCAGTGAGAACCTCGTGTCAATATGACACAAACTAGTCTTCTTCTTTTCAGACTTCCACTTTGACAGATGTTATCAACATACCTTAGTATCACAATCCAAGACTTATCTTCTACACAAACCACCTAAATCCACATGGTATTTCAACTTTTTATTTTACCTACTTGCTGCAATTGCCACAACAAAAAGAATTATTTATGTACTGCAAGACTCATCCACCGCACCCAAGACAGCCTCCAAATATCACAAACTTATTTTGCATCAACCGCTAGCAACTATCAACCAGTCAAGAAATCCCCTGAAAGTGAAAAGTCACATAGAAATCTACTCCTCGGCAATCATCTTAATTAATTTCAATTACTCGCCATTTGTAGTTGCACCTATGTTGTCACAGGCGACGCCTAGGCGTGCAGGTTTGGAACAGGTCGTCTCGACCTGTAGAAATTATTGCAATGGCAGGCGATGGGCACCTAGGCGCGCGCCTAGGTTCGACCAGGGGAAGCAATGTGGACGTCTAGGCGGAGGAAAGTCAGGATGGATTGCTATGGGCTTGATATTATACAATGTCACCCATTTGCTCTTTTGTTTGCTATTATACAATGATATTATACAAATAATACAATGAGAATTGCACAAAATTATGCTACTGCTGTCTGGTGCTGCAACTGCTACTGTTGCCTGGTGCTGCACCTAGGCCTAGTGCTGCAACTGCTGCCTACTGCTACTGCTGCAAGGTGCTGCAAGCCTGCAACTGCAGAAAAAAATTCACAAAATTCTGGATGGGCGCCTAGGCGACGTCTAGGCGAGGCGGGCCTAGTGTCGCCTCGCCTCGCCTAGCGCCCAGTACAACATATAATTTCACTTAAGCTGTTGTGATCAACATAATAGCTGCAATAGGCCTTAGCATCTTAAAGTTAGTTCCTAACAAGTCAGTGGTAACCTTCAAGTCTTTTAACCAATTAGGGAATTCCCTAAAATTTACATCAACCGTAAAGCTTACTTATAGTAAATGTAAACATGTATCTCCTTGCTATTACTACCTACAATAAGAACAAAATAAAAACCTTTCTCCCAAATTTTTGGGGTCGATTGCTTGAATCATTTTCTTCCATTCAGCTTTATTAAGGGACATATCCTCTATAACCAAAAAAAAAAAAAAACATATCCTTCTTTGCAGCTTCAATCCATCAATCCATGTTCGTTTAGATCTATCCCTAGTCCAAGCTACTTCTTTAACTACTAACATGTCTCCTCACTGGTGCATCTATTGGTTTATGTTGCACATGTCGAAAACACCTAAGACATTTTTTTTCTCAATTTCGCCTCGATTGGTGTGACCTCCAACTTAAAACACCCATTTCTTATACTATCTTTTAATGTTTGCCACTCATCCGTATTAGCCTTCCTATTTTTCTGCATGTTTTTTAATTGCTCAACACTCCGATCTATAAAGCATGGTTGGTCTTATAATTTGTCTTATAAAACTTTCTTTTCAACTTCAATGGCATTATGTGATTACAAAGTACTCTAGGAGCATTCCTCCATTTCAATCATCCTTTCTTATAGTTGTATTGTCAATATGCCTAACATTTATAATTCCACTTTGTTGTTATCACTAGCAGTCGCCAGATATTATCAACATTATCGATGTAGTAGACAAACTTAATTCTCATCAAGCCACTAGCAAATCATATACAAATGACTGAAATGTCCTTATTTCACATAAAACCACAACCAAATGTACTTAGTTTCAGTATGAATTTATATCTACTTAGCAGCACTGCCATATTTCTTGTAACAACAATTTGTTGTTATCAGTTGTCTAATATTATTTGATGTCATCAACATAACCACCGCAATAGGCCTTCACTTCTCAAACTAATTTCCTATCAAATCAATAATAACCTTCAACCAACCAAGGAATTACCAAACTTCAAAATACTACTAATCAAGTGCACTCGTAATTTTGATTTAAGCTTATATGTCCTTGTTATCGCTGCTAATAATATTTATAATTCCAAGTCATGATTATCACTAACAATTTCATTTCATTGTGACAGCTGTCATCAATATTACCACTGCAGTAAGCGTTAACCATTAACTTCACAGACTAATAACCACCTATCAAGACAGCAGCAACTTATTGATCAAGGTATCCTCTTGAATATCACACGAACCACCCAAATACACTTATAAGTTCGATCTAAGCTCATATTTACTTAAAATCATGGTCACATGACTTATCAAATCAATTCATCATTGTGATTCGTTATTCCATTTCAACTGCTCCCATCAACATAACCCGTAGAATATGCTTTATCATTTCAAACTTATTTCTCATTGGTCCAGTAACAACCAAATACAAAACAAGGAATACCCTTCGACCCAAATGCACTTCCAAAAGTTAGTCCAATAATGAAATCACGTTTTGAAAATGCGACTCAAATTTGTTCAAACATGAAAATTGCAAGGTGGACCTGACATCGTGTTTTCACAATGTGATTTCACTAAAGACCTGTAGTTTGCTAATGATTTTCAGAACTACAGTTTTTATGGTATATTTTTTAACAATGTTTTTTTTAATAAAAAAATCACCAAACTGCTAGCAACCGTTAAACAATTCCCTTAAACTCACACAATATCACTTCAAACTTAAACTTGCCATCACTTAAAATTTTACTTTCATATATTTGATCAAAATAAAGATCCCAAATTCACGCAAGTTCTTGTCAAAATCCAAAATAAGCACCTTCATACTGCACGACTCTCGACGGGGTTCCGCGGGCCTCCCTCCCACTCTCCTCCCATCTCAAGCTGATCTTCAGCTGGTACCACCTGCGAGATCACACCGAAAACAATAAACAACACAAAATCCAACCAAAGCTCGACAAAATCAGCAACAAAATTGGCAGATTCTTTCGGCGAGCGAGCACCCACCCTTGCTGGAAGAGGTCGAGGTTGTGGAACCGGTGGATGTAGATGGCGACCTCGTGCATCGTCTCCAGCAGGTCCGCCTGGCGGAGCCCGATCGCCCTCCGTCGCCGTGACTGGTGCTTCGAGCCAGCGGACCTCTTCGGGAGGGGGGTATCTGGATCCAACCCGGCGAAGCATTTCATCCCCCGAAACATGCGCGATAGGCGGAGCGGGCCGTCCCCGAAACTCGCATCCTACTGCCGGATCCTCGCCGGAGCTTCGAAATCCTAGGGTTGGGGTTTTGATGGGAATGTGTTGTTGCTGGAATTTTTTCTAGGGTTAGGGTTTTGTTTCTCGTCGAGGAAAAAATAAATTAGGGGTTTGGTCGTGATCGGAGAGGAGAGGGAGGGGGGAAGAGGAGAGCCGGTTTTGTTTTTTGTTGGCGCGTGAGGGAAGTTCGGAAGTAATTATTCAGCAACGGGTGGGAAGGGTTTCTTTTTGTATAGGTTCCTGCAATTTTAGTAAATTAGTTACATTCATATAAAGGTCCCTGCGAAAAGGACTGTTGGTATTTTGTAATAATATTCCCATTGTAATAAATCTATATAGTTTTTTGTTTTACTACTGTTTTAACTGTAACGGTTTTTTTATTTTTTTGTTGTTGTCATCAGAAAAATTTTAAAGTAAATTTAAGTTTTGAATCCATCAGTCGTAGTTTATCATACTGTGCATTTATTATTTTTATCCATACAACTGTTCTACCAATCGAAAAAATTAACAATACTTGAATGTTGTATACATTTCACGAACAGAGTAGAATGCAGAGGAAATGGTCGCGAGAATTTTTTTTCTATTACGACATCAAAAAAGGATGAATATAGAATATTCGATAGGACTTAAATGACTAATGAGGATTGTACTTGACCTCTATTACGACATCAAAAAAGGATAAATATAGAATATTCGACTAATGAGAATTGTACTGGACCTTTATAAAATAATATTTATAAACTACACTAACATTTAAATCTTAAAACTTTTATACAATATTAAGATGAATGTTAAAATGATAGGCCAATGGACAGGACGGAGCAGTCTAATGGACCGGATTACGGATCTACGGGTCGAGTTGAGGAGAGTTGAGGACCATTAGGGTCTAGTTGTAAGTTAGATCCTTCGAGATTATGTTTGAGCATATATATATATATATATATATATATATATATATATATATATATATATAGAGAGAGAGAGAGAGAGAGAGAGAGAGAGAGAGAGAGAGAGAGAGAGAGAGAGGATCCGTATTCTCTTATTTTTTGTATTCTTATGTTATTCACCGTTGGATGTTGTTTAAGTCATCTAATTTTAACCAACGGTTAAGATTAGATGACTTAAACTAGATCCAACGGTTGTTAACATGGAATGTTTGTAGATACGAAAAGTGAGGGAATACGGATCCTTTTATATATATATATTTTTTATTTTATTTTTATAAACCAAAGTCGGTGGACGACTCCACCCGACCTTGGCCCGGAGGCCGTGGCCACCGCCACACAGCCACCTCCGTGGGAGGAAGGGCTCGAACCCGGCCCTCACCTCCGGTGCACGGTGGTGTTACCAGTACACCACGACTCTGTGCGATCCTTATATATATATATATATATATATATATATATATATATATATATATATATATATATATATATATATATATATATATATATATATATATATATATATATATATATGATTTGGGAAAGATCTAATGGTAATGGGACCATGAACCGAGAATTAATTTAATTCTTCTGGGGACCATTTCGCAAATATAGAAAATTTGCAAGGACGGACATTTTGTTTTGTTTTAGTTATTTTGTTGTTGGTTTTGTTTTGATTCTGCGGCATTTTTGGACGTCTTAGGAATAATTCAAATTTGTGTTTGAAGGGGAAGTGAAATCATTGTAAAATAAGCTTGGCTTCGGTCGGCAATGAGAATGAGAATGAGAATGAGAATGAGATTTTAGTTTTTTTTTTTTCTTTTATTATTTTTTTCTTTAAATCTTTATTTTGTTTCGTTGCGTTTGGATGACACTCTATATAAATATACTTGTAATTGTCAGGCCGACTCATTATTCTCAAATAAAGACCTAAGGCTATAGGTTCGTGTGAAATTGATGAATGCTTTGTAGACATTATATATATATATATATATATATATATATATATATATATATATATATATATATATATATATAAACCAGTCGGCTGGTTTGTATTATGGAACCACCCAATGTTTCATAGGTTGGATTAGAATTTAGTGGTTGAAATTAAAAGGTGTAGACCCCACCACCTTTTTAAGTCATCTAATCTCAACCATTCAATATCAATCCAACATGTATAACATAGATTGGTTTCATATTACAAAACCAACTGGCTGATTCTAGAGCACTCCTAATATACAGAAACGTTCCAAAACCAGTCGGCTGGTTTTGTATTATGGAACCACCATATGTATGTTTCATAGGTTGAATTATAATTTAGTGGTTAAGATTAAAAGGTGTAGACCCCACCATATTTTTTTAGTCATCTAATCTCAACCATTCAATACCAATTCAACGTGTATAACATAGATTGGTTTCATAATACAAAATGAACTGGTTGGTTCTAGAGCACTCATATATATATATATATATATATATATATATATATATATATATATATATATATATATATATATATATATTAGTCATAATCCGTGCCCATAGGGCATGGTTCATTTAAGGTATTCCCCCTCAAAATCTTGGACCCCCAATTTTAAACGAACAATAATAATTATGAGGCCCCCATCAAAATATTAAATCCCAACCACTGCTGGATGTGAATTTTCTTTAGATTTCCCATAAAATCCCACTCTCAATAATGCTCATCCACAACCATTATGAGTGCAAATCCCACTCTTTGGATTCCCCATAAAATCCCACTCTCAATAATGCTCATTCTCTATAAAACCCCACTCTCAATAATGCTCATCCACAACCATTATGAGTGCAAACCCCACTCTTTAGATTCCCCAAAAAATCCCACAACCGTTGATTCACCAAGATTAAATCACAACCACTCTTTATCTTGGCACAGCCAGCCCTAGGATTCAAAAACCTTTGTGTTTTGTATAATATATATATATATATATATATATATATATATATATATATATATAAGAAAGAAAGAAAAATTCAGTGAGAGGAGAGTGAAGCTCTCCGCGAGTCCCTCTCCCGTGGAGCTCCGGTTGGCGGCTTTTGACCACCCCCTCCTGCGGGCGGTCTCCCCCGTGTTCAGGTTAGTAGTTGCGGCCTCTCCGTGCCCCTCGTCCGGCTCCCCGCCCCTTCCGGAGGTGGTCCAGCTGTCTCCCTGGCGGCCTTGGCCATGCCAGGCCTCCCTTGCGGGGCCGGGATGCCGCCACCCGTGGCCGGGCCCCCTCCTCCGTCATTTTTGGGGGCGGTTCCCTGGACCGCAGACCAACTTGCACTCCTAGGCTTGAACAGTCAGGCAGTTGCCGCCCTCCCCAGGACATCTTCGACCTCCCGCTCGAGCTCTTCACCGGCAGAGTTGGTCTGGTTATCTGCAGCGCCTGCTGCTGCAGAAGTCCGGTATTCTTCCGTCACTTTGCGGTCCGAGGTGACGAAAGCTCTGCCTTTAGGAAACGGGCCTCTCTCCCGCTTACTTCCTTCCAGTTCGAATTCAAGCCTGATGTCGCCCGTCCTTGCGCCATCTGCGGATGGCGTTGGGTCCTTGGGATCCACCCATTCGATGCATGCCTTTGGCACGTCAAGCCTCGCGCCACCTGGCCAGGCACCTTTTTTCTCTTCGGCGCACACCCTGTGTGTTACGTACCACCTGGCCAACTCCCGTACAGGTGGCGTGCCAGATGCGCGCCGATCGACCAGCGTGACTCAGACCGCGTCCGTATCGGATCATGCGTGTCTCGCTTCTGGCGCCAGCCAGCCCATGGAGTTCCATGCTCAGGCACTCCCTGCGTGTACGCACGCTCCCAACCCTATCGACCCCCACCCCCCTCTTATGCGCATATCTATTGTGCCTCAAACATCGGCGTCTACCGCCCTTGGAAGAGAGCCTCTTCCGACGCAATTCGCGGCCACCCTCTCTCGTCCTGCTGCTTCTTATGCAAACTTGGTGCGGCCTGTCAGATCAGCGCAAAAATCCTAAATCATCCTATACATAGATCTCCGTGAGTTTGAATACTCACCGTCATCAGATTTACAGGATATCAGGGTACCATTCTCTTCAGCCGAGCTAGACTCGTTGTCCGAGCTAGTCTCTTTCGCTTTCGTCCTTAAATTCTCTTCTGGATGCCCGAAGCTATCCTGTGGACAAGAAGTGGTGGCCAGTTGGGGCCCCTCCTTCGATTACAGGGTAGCCCCGATGGACCCTAAACACATCCTCCTGCACCTCTCTTCGGCGATTGATTCTCAGAATGTCCGGTCTAGGGGAACTGGAAGGATCGACTCCTTGTCATGAAAATTGTCAAATGGTCCCAGGATTTCAACACGAAGGAGGACTCGCCTATAGTATCTGCATGGTCACCCTCCCTAACCCACCGCTCATCTATTTTGTTCTGGCAGCTATTAAAAAGATCGTAAATTCCTTTGGAACCTTCGTGACGATAGCAGAGGAGACATGAAACCTGTCTAAAGCTAACTACGCCAAAGTGTGTGTGGAGCTAGATATTTCGAAGAAGCTCCCCAACTTTATCCAAATCTCGCTTGGAAACAAGTCTTACAGTCAACAAATCACTTATGATAACAATATTATCTACTGCAACCACTACCATAAGAGAGGTCATTCGATGGATCACTACTTCAGAGCCCACCCGGAACTGATAAAGTTAGTGAGTCATAAGACCGACCCCACACCGTCCTCTGGATGAAGCAATAAACCACCGCTCCTCCCTTTACCGAACTCCCATATTTGGTTTGAAGCCAGTGCGGAGAAATTCAGTGGACAAATCCAGCCCCAGAAAAATGCTTCACTAGGAGCTGCAAATGCTCCCTCCAAAACCACCGACCTAAACCTTGCCAACAAATTTGATATCCTGGTCATTAGCAATAACAGCCTGGAGTCAAACCACATTGAGGGCTCCCACGAAGCTAGTACCTCTCATGTGGCCTATGCGGTCTGCAGGAAGACAGGGAAGGAAGCAGTCACCTATGGAGAGGAGATTTGAAACTCGTCTCACAGTATCGATATTTATATACGAATACGTATTTTGTATTGTATTTCGTATTTTTTTGGTTTTCGAAATACCTTAAAATTTTCCCAAATTATAGATTTTCTCCTTGGCCGGCATACCTACGGTGTACCGGAGTATACCGACGGCATACCGCTCGGATAGATTTTCTACATTTTAGATATTTTCGATTTCAGATATTTTCGTGAATAGTGTTTCCGATATTTTCATGAATAGTATTTTGGATATTTTGATGAATAGTATTTAGATATTTTCGTGAATAGTGTAGATGCATTCTATTATCCAATGGACAATTGGTTTTCTTTCAATGGCTAGGATTGATCTAGAATGTGACATGGATCACGATCCAACGGTCACGATTAATTCCCTCTTATATATATATCCATTAAGTTTCTCTCTCCTCTCTCTTTTCTTTCTTTCTCCATTTTCTCTTCCCTCTTCCTCAAGCCTAGGAAAGCTTGGCCTTGAGGTCTAGAGTGCGGTTTCGTGCCCCTCTTGGTGGTGGAGTAGAAGATTAGGCTTGGAACTTAACCTAGGCTAGTACATCTTGCTCAAAAGTGACATGACCATGCTTTCTTTTTATTTTCCATAGAAACTAAAGTTTTATTGGCCTATAATATGCTTCTTTAAATTGTTAACATGTTTAGTATATAGCACTTTTGGTTTTGATCGACAGTATTGCGTAGATCTGAGTTTTTAGATATAATTTTCAAGTATTTTGAGGTATTGATCTATCAAATATTTTAATTTGTGAAAACCAATACTTCCATGTTGTAGAAAATTCAATTCTATGCAATTTTGATTTTTGAAAATCTGAATTTCGATTTAAAATGAGATTTTTATGGCCGAAACAAGTTTTGGCAAAATTCTGAATTTTGTTGCTGTTTGGAAGATCGGAATACCGACGGTATACCGTAGTATACCAAAGGTATGCCAATTTTTACACCAGAAACTTTCTGTCTTTAGACCGGAATACCGCCGATATGCCGCCGTATACCGCCGGTATGCTGTTTTAGGCCTTTTTGCCCCTTTTTGTCCGTTTTTGATATTTTCTCATTGTAATGGACCCTTAACATGATTAGATGACCTTGGATAGTTAGTGAATGATTGTACATCCTATATACATGACACATGCTTATGTTCATGTATTGTTCTATGTCCAGATTATAGATAGTGGCCTGTCATAGTGCACTCCAGATTACTGTATATGCCTAGCTCGATTTAGTGGCTCGTAGTAGCGCACTCATGTACTGATTTTCTCGATTGAATTCTAGATTAAGATTTGATTTCTGATTGACTTCTAGATTGAGACTGAATGCATGTTCTTTATTGACACCGTGGATTTAACTTGTTATATGTCTAATCTATTTGCATCTTAGCAATGGACAATTGAGTGTGAGTATTGTCTATTGTATCGTGCGTAATATGTATTAAGAACATTTGCCAGAGATATCTCACAAATGACTTATACCCATGGCTCGTCATTATAGGACGATTCTTGAGTGTCCATGACTTGAGAATTAAAAATAAATGTTATAGGTAATTGACTAGTAAACTCATATAGATCATTGAGAGGGAAGGACACTTCATGCTACCGCGTACTCGGATCGCTATAGGCCCCCACAGTGGCAGGGATAACCCCGATTGGCGTGGGCCCCTGTCCACTATTGATTGAGTAGATGTTTATCTACTATTGATATGTTATTGAGTAGATGTTGTTTATCTACTATTGATATGTTTCATTTCTGGAGTAGATGTTTATCTACTATTGATTGAGATTGTTTGGTTGATTGTATTTCTTTTCTTCTTCTGTCGTTGCCCCTTGGCCATCCGAGTTACTACAGCGTAGGTGGTAGTGAAGTTTCTCAACTTGCATACTAGTAATTAGGATTGTGATAACCCTAGCTAGTTAATGATATCAAGCCGTAGTCAATGATTGGCCGTGTACTTTTGATTGTGTGTTACCTTATATGCTCTTATGTCGGTGAGTGGCCAGAGGCTAAGTTCTGCTAGGAAAAAGATCTGCAACCCTGGTCCTTATTTGGTTTAAGGGTTGTAGCTTCGATTTCTAGTAGTTTCTAAATCCCTTGTTGCTCATAGGATTATTTTATTCCATAGCTATATTGTTCAGTATTTCCATTCAGTCATTTATATTCTTGAGATACGTGCATTAGTACCGTACTAGTCTCGACCCGCAATTATTTACTTCTGTCATTATGTTATTGTGTTATTGTTGGGTTTTATCGTGCACCTCGAGCTTCCTTGTGGTACTTGCTATTTGGGACCTGACCCAACTGGTTTTGTTTGGCCAGATTTATCGTTGGAGCCGAGGATTCTCCCTACCTTTCTCTGGATGACCCACCGCCGGCTTAAATCTGCGGTTGTTCCTCCTCGTGAGTGGGTTCCCTCTTCTTACCACTTGCGGTTCATTTCATTTTGGTGGTGTTAGCTAGGGCATGTATTAGCCCTATTATTTCTAGACTTTCTCAGACTTCGGTCAACATGATGTATTATATTAGATCTAGACTGATATAGTGATCATATATATTGGTACTTTGCTAGTATAGCATTTTGTATTCACTAGCTTCATGATCATGTATGATACAGTATTTTGGGATGCCTCTTTACTTTCATATTTGATATACTCTTGATACTTGTTGTTGGATTGAGATAGGATTTGTTCGACCATAAGAGTCGTCAGTGGCATGCTAGAGTCTTCCCACTTGTCTTCTAGACAGCTTTAATCGTATATTGGGGTACTGACGTACTCTAATACACGTAGCTGGCTTTGTTTCGCCCCTACTTTCCAGTATTCTGGTTCTGGGGCGTGACAGGAGATTCCCCAGAAACCACAGCCGAGCACAGCTTCTAACGCTCTCCAAACTCGAAAGGAGATAACAGAAGAAGATGATGATGATGATGATGATGATGAAGAAGAAGATGTCGAAGAGGCGGTAGAAGTAGCAGAAGTCCATGACGTCTGTTTGGATTGCACGACTCTGGCAGACCGGACCGCTTTCAGTTCCTTCTCCATCCAGATGTTCGACCCACAACTAGCATCTCACTTGCCAGTTGTGGAGAAGCTTGTGTCACCTCCTGACGGCCCCAAATCCGATTGGATTATTGGCATTCCTGCACAGACTAGTAACAAGGATGCCACCTCTGCTGCGTCGAGAGCAGTACAACTTCATATCTCAGTTAGGGAAACCAAGGTAAAGCTTATGAATTTTTTGGCCAGGATCGTTGATTCTATCCCTGACGGTGAGGACGTAAAATAGATTAGTATTTTAACCGCTCTTGCATTTGATCCTAAACACCATTAAGCTTTCCACGAGAGAGTAAAAAAAAGGACGCATCTCTGGCATCCCTTCCTAACCTGCATCAAGTATTTGTCAACTTTGTTCAGAAAACGCGCGATGCAAATCCCCAACGGCGCACTCTGCGATCGGACAGTAGGAAGTAGACTTGTTTTGGTTTTTCTTCTCTTTTGCCATGTCTTCTAATCCTGTGTATTAGGGTTTCTCCCCCTCATCTGTTTTAGCAAGGGCTTCCCCCTCCCCCTCTTATGTAGGAGACAGGGCTATCTGTAATGGCCCGTCCCGCTCAGCTCAATCGGAGGAATCGAAATGCCAACGACGTTCGGACTTAGCCATGCAACGGCTTGCTCGAAGACCCACACGGTCGAGGCGACTCCTCGTTCAGGTGGGTGGCTTCGGTGAACTTACCTCAGCTTGGCCTTCGCACTAATAAAATAAATGTTTTCAAATGCACAAGTAGGTTTGATAATAGAAGAGATTAATCCACAGAGCTAAGGAAATAATCCCAACTTGGGTCGGAATGAGTTAGAATATGGAAAGGTCCCACGGTCGGCATAAAGTGTTGCACGACGTGCTTTCAAAATGATACTCGGTCCTTCGTCCCGTGGCTTAGGAGAAGGAAGTTGGTTTAAGTTGCCACAAAGCTATAAACTTTGCCGAAGTCGTAGGCGTTGCATGTATAAATGCTTGATAAAGCATGCACGGTCCTATCGTCCTGTTGGCCCAATGATTGTATCATATTTTTGAATATGGTTAATCTGTCAAGTTTAGCATTTTATTATCACTAATCTTAATACTATCGCTATAGCATGTCTACTTATACTTATACCTTTGGTGATATGTGCCTATTGGTTTACATCTTAGTGATATGAGCTTATCTATCTTAAATTTAATCGGGTAGCCAAAATCAAAACTATGTTTTTGATTGTGGTCATTCAATTAAGATTAATCATTATGATATCACTAACATTTATGCTATCACCTTAGCACTTATACTTAAACTCAGCATTGTTCTAATGTGCATTAAACTTATCATACTTGCTACTATGTATATTGCTTTGTTCGTCTAACATGTACATGCAGAAAAGCAATAAACAAGATCAATGTGGACATATGTAATGAAAAAATTATGGTGGGCCAAAGACGACGGATCCCACAAGATTTCTCTGAACCACCCGACAATATTTCTTGAGCCACGCACCGGGGGTTCCGCTGCCCGGTCAGCGGACGGGGGTCGAGGGGGCAGCGCCCCCCGTCGGAGGTTCGGGGGCGAAGCCCCCAAAAGGTATTCAGTTTTCACAAACTGGATATCTTTGGACAGCTGTCGCCAAGAGAAAAAGCCAGCACCTATAAAAGGAAGAAGCCAAGCCATGCCATCATCATTTTATGACTCTGAAGAAGCCTGTACCTGCTATAATATATCTGGAGTCTGTAATGAGTCTTAGGAATAATTGTAAACACAAAAAATGGATGGCAAAATTGAAAGCTTGGGTAGAAATAAGCCTAGGATTATTTTTTGCTGAAAAACGGCATACCGACGGTATACCGGTGTATACCGACGGTATACCGGTTTTGTTCACAGAAAGTTTCTGTCTACAAAATCGGCATACCGGTCCATACCGACGGTATACCGATTCAGTAATGTTCAAATTTTAACGGTCAAATTCTGAGCAATAAATGATCCCAACGGCTATATTTCTAGCCGTTGCATTCCAGACCGGTATACCGCCGGTATGCCGGTTCATACCGACGGTATACCGGTTCGTAACTGAAAAGTTGCCTTTGGCTCTTTTCAAAGTTTTGGTTATAAATAGCCTTGAACTCCTTCTTTCAAGGTTGATGCTTTGAGCCTAAAAATTTCTAAACCACCAAAGCCTATCCACAAACAACTCTACAAAGCTTTTATTTGCCATCCACAAATTGTGTTAGAGTTATTGAGTTGAAAAGTAAGATCTTAATCTAGTTGATAAGGAGATCAAAACCTATTGTAAAAGGTTGAAGTTGGAGAGTCTTCGTATCCAAACTCTCGGTTGAAGTTGGAGAGTCTTCGTATCCAAACTCTCGGTTGAAGTTGGAGAGTCTTCGTATCCAAACTCTCGGTTGAAGTTAGAGAGTCTTCGTATCCAAACTCTCAGTTGAAGTCGGAGAGGCCTTCGGACTAAAGCTCTCGTGTAAGAAGTTGGCGAGTTCTTCGGATCCAAACTCGTGTGTAACTATTTACTCAAATAGTGGATTAAATCCGAAGTGAGTTCTGGGACTGGATTGCCTCTAGGGAGGATACCATGATACATCGGGTGTCGGTATTGTTATTGCTTCTTTTCTTGCACTTATATTTTTAAATTGCCCATTAGCTTGTGCTAAGTGCTTGATTAGTTAGCTTTATCCTATTCACCCCCCTCTAGGGTTCCTACAATTGGTATCAAAGCAAGGTCTCTATTGTTAGGCTTAACATCCTTAGAGTAGATCCTTGTTATTTTTCTATGGCATCGTATTCCTCCTACTCCTCCCCCGATAAAGAGGGTTTTACTTCTAGTAGCATAGACAATCATGTTTCTTCTAAATGCAAGAAATGCTCTAAGTGGAAAGCCATGGCTAACCAATCCTTAGAGATTCTTGACAACCTTCATTCTACAAATGAAGAAATTTCTGAAAAGGTTATTCATTTAGAAGACGTAAATGAGTTTTTGAGAAATGAAAACAATAATTTTTTATCTAGACTTGATTCTCAAAACTCATCTTGTATTTCTTTAAAGAGTCTGAATGAGGCTTTAATCTTGAAAATCAAATTTCTTTCCTCATCAATAGAAGATCTTAAGAGGCAAACACATGAGCTAAATCATTTGCATGATTCTTCTATTGACTCTTTAAAGAAACAAAATGATATTTTTATTTCTAGAATTGCTTTATTTGAAAAAGAGAAAGATATTTTAAATGCTAAATTTGATTCTCTTACTTGCATGCATGATGACTTGTTATTAGAACATAATATTCTTAAAACCAAATCTTCTCATGCTCACTCTAGAGATATTCGTCATTCTAGTATGTCACATGTTCATAACCATGCTTATTCTGAAACATGTGCACACACTAGCATTAGATGCTTTTATTGCTCTCGTATTGGACACATGAGCTTAACTTGTCCTATTCGTAGGAGTTTTTCTACCAATGCTAGAGTAAATAGTATATGGGTCCCTAAAGTTAACAAATGTGGATCCCAGTTTATTTGGATACCAAAGTCTTCGCCTAATGTTGTAGGTGGAGCTTCTTATATTGGGACATAGCACCGGGGAGCGTGTTGGTGGTTGCAAAGCTCAAAGGTCATCTTCCAAGCAATTGTACAAACATAAGCGTGGCCACTAGAGCCACGTTGGTAACATGCTAAACGATTCTCTTTAAATTATTTATATTTGTAGAATCTAGCATGTTTCTCTTGATGTCTTGCTACTAGCTCACATTGATATTCTTTAGTTGCCTTTTATATAAATCAATATGAGGTATAATACTAGCATGCTTAGTTAAGTTTCTTATTAATTCCTTTATCTAGCATGACTAGTTACTTGGCTTAAATGGTTAGTTCACACTACGTAGTTTATCACTCATTTTCTATTAGTGTGACATTTTTATATTTACATGCTCGTTATTCTTAATCTTTATTTATAAAGCATGCATATCACTCTAGTCCATAGGAGCTTGGTTTTGATTTGAGTTAATATGATTTTAACTCTCCGTCTTTAAAGTTTTTGAAATAGTTACGTCTTGCCGGTTTGTATTTGATATGTCATATTTATCTTAATCGGTATTTGTGAATATATGTGATTAGCACAAGCTTCTTATCACTGACAAGTATATACTTATACTTTCACTTTAACCTTGTGCTCACATAATATATTCATTATTGATTCTCATATTTTATTTTGAGTAAACCTCTTATGAATCAATTATGTCTTTGCCTAATAAAGCTTATTTATACGTGTTTTGAATTTGTGATAGTTTTTCAAACATTCATTAAGGATACATGACTATATTCATTAAATTTTTATTTACTTGTAGATCATGTATTTCTTATGTTGATATATATATATATATATATATATATATATATATATATATATATATATATATATATATATATATATATATTTTTGTATAAATATCTTTATGTGGGCATATGAGTTAAGCTAAAGTTTTATATCGACTAGAGGAGTATTTAATTATACTTGTCACCTTCAAACTTGTGCTTATCTCATACTTTAGCTATTGATTCCTTCGACCAAATTTGTGCTTCTTGGATCAATTAGCTTCTTCCTTAAAGTCTTCTTTTGATGATATCTTCTTGACTTTTTGGTGGACATTATGGATACATGTTCTTAATTGACTTTTGATATTTTCATGTATGCCTATTCGTGATATATATAGTTTCATATATATAAAAGATTCCTAACTTTTGATATTTATTTGTTTTATATCTTTAAGTTGGGATGGTGAGAGAAAATATTTGTTTATGTATTGCACTTGACTATTTATGGAAGTTTTTTTTTGGAATCACATGGTTTTGTGCTTTGTCTTATTTTTATATCTACCTCCTCTATTAGTGCATATTTTCTAATCTATATATTATACATATATTTCTATAGCGCACTATGAAAGCTTTTAAAATATATATATATATATATATATATATATATATATATATATATATATATATATATATATATATATATATATGTATATATATATATGTTTCTTGCTATCTTTAGCTCTCTTTTGTTTTCTTGATCTTAATGATCTTTCCTTGCTCATTCCTTGAGTTTATGCTTCCTTTTGAATTATTGTTGCCCAATAATCTTTTTGTAGCACATGAGAATACATGTAATTGTTACATCATACTTCTCATGACTTTAGCTACTATGGTTTGAGCTTTTGTGTTGAGATTTTTCATTTCTAGAGAATATACTTATTTCATAATGGCTATAATATTTTTGCATTCTCTAGATCGATCTATTAATTCATTATCTTGGATTAATCTCATTACTTGGCAAAGGGATTTGTTTTATTGTGTTTTCTTGAACATCTCTTTTGTCCTTTACTTGATAAGAGTCTAATTCATTTACTTATTATCCAATGCTCTTATTCTTGCTTGGTAAAGAGTCTATAAATTATTTTGATCATTCAAAATGTATGCTCTTAATTGTGAACTCTATGCTTAAGCAAGTATCTTTAGTTTTTGTGACTTAAGATTTAATGAGCACTTTTATCTTGTTAATGACTTGACTCATTAATCTTAAATTAGTTATGTAGCTAGCTTATTTATGATATATTGTTGAGCTACATAATCTATGTTCACTTTCCCTCTTCTAGCCATTGTTTTTCGTTCAATCTATATATGATATGCTAGTTTCCAAAAACAAGTGGTGTGTATTGTCTTGATGTGATTTGTATTCTATTTTAGATACATATGTCATATTCTCTAAAACTTGTTTGACAAACATTTGATTGGATCTTGTTTTTCAAAAGAGGTTTGTGATTCCTTACTTTAACTTCCTTCCATACTAGTCATTAGTATCTCTTAAATTTCTCTCATTTTGAGTCATGATTTTATCGTATTATCATTTACATCTCTTTTTGATTGAACTTGTAATTAGTTAAATGAGATTGACTCTTTCCCATATTTTCTATAGATTTGTGATTTTCTCTTGATGAGATTCATTAGATCATATTTATTCTTTTGTTTTCTTTATGAATGATCCTAATGATTGAGTAGTCCTAAACTATCTAATTTTGTAAATGTCAAGTTAATTTACTACTCTACTTTGACTACTCATGGATTATCACACAGTGTCCTTGCTATTTGAACTTTATTGGTCTTTCATTTAGAAGTAGCAAAGTTTAAAGATTACCCGGTTGATGGGTACGTATGTGAAAAAACATACCTAGTCCATGTAAAGTAATAAATTGGTTGATTCTTTCTTAATTAAATAATCACAGACATGATATTTGTGTTTTATTTTTACTTTATTTTTTTTGCTATATTTGTCTTTCATCATGATTGTTCTTAATTGACTTTATTCTTTTTTATGATGACATTTTCTCAAAAGATAACATACATTGATCTTCATATTTAAATATGAAATTCTTCTATATAGACTAATGTATGCCATCTTTTGAGTATATGTGCTTAATTAGAATATTCTTTTGATTTTTCATCTTTAGCGGCTATTAATTGGATATCTTCTCTTGACTAAAGATGACATGATTCGTCTTTTGACGATATTGTAGTCTTATATGCATTGAGCAAGGGGGAGAAATCCATAGTTGATTTACCCCCAAATCTTTTAGTTATATATTTTATGCTATAAGTGATTTGGAACTATATATGCATATTTTGAGGGGGAGCAAATCAATTGATTCAATTTATTTATACCCTTTAATATGTCGTATACTTAGTTTATCATTGACCCATATTTTCTTCTATTTTATATCCTATTGATTGAGGTCATGGTATTTTTATTTGTGAAGGATTTATGAGAGTGTATGCATGTGTCTTTATTATTTATCTCTCTCTTTTATATGGATTAAATAAGTCATCTTGTTAATATTAACTTTCATATCTTATCTTGATGACTATTGTGCCTTCACTGTTTTGGCTTTCCTTATATGCTTAGTTGATTTGGCTTTTCTTATTGAGGACTTACCTAAAATTCTTGTTTATCTATATTGGTAATACTTTGAGGGGAAGCATTCAAGTCGACTGAATTTCTCCTTCTCAAGTATTTTTCTCCTTACCTTCATATTTATCTAAAAGAGTATTCATATAGCATGATAAGGTATTTGAGTCCAAATGCATGAACTTGGGTAAGCATATAGATTTTGCAAATAATGAGATTATTCTATATCAATTGCTCTATTTTACATTGATCATTCCTTTATTTTGTTCCACTATTTATTTGTGGACAATTGTGACTTTCAAATGGCTTTTTGATCAATGTTTCAAGTTTATATTTCAATTGGTATTAAGTTTATATCTTTTAACTATCTCACTTGGTATTCTTTTTGTATCAATTACTTTGCAATTATCTAATCCTCATGGGCTTTTGACTGAAATCCTTGATTCAAATTTTTATTTCTATCGGTATATCACTTCCTTCCAAACTAGAGTTGTAATTCATATAAAATTATGTTTTGGAGTTTCTTTCTTGGATTTCAAGTTGGTAAAACTATTTTTTTGACTGTTTATCAATTTTATTTGTTTTACCAACTATATTATGTTTTGACATGCTTCTTTTAAATTTGATGTTCTATATTGGCAATGTAGCCCTATAAACTTGTCATTACACCCTTCTCCAATTGTTCTTCATTTAGTATTTCTTGATCATGATTGTCTATGCCTTCCTCATGCTCTGATTTATGTACTTAAGATTGATTTTCTTTTATCTCTTAGTACGGAGGAGCCTATTTTTTATCATGACAAAGGGGGAGAAGTAAGTTTAAGTATGTGTTTATAAGTAATCTAAGTAGTATGCTTTTAGTGATAGTGCTTATATCTCTTGTAAATTAGTGATACATGCATATATTGTATCCATACTAAACTTAACCGATTTGTCATAATCAAAAAGGGGGAGATTGTTGGCCCAATGATTGTATCATATTCTTGAATATGGTTAATCTGTCAAGTTTAGCATTTTATTATCACTAATCTTAATACTATCGCTATAGCATGTCTACTTATACTTATACCTTTGGTGATATGTGCCTATTGGTTTACATCTTAGTGATATGAGCTTATCTATCTTAAATTTAATCGGGTAGCCAAAATCAAAACTATGTTTTTGATTGTGGTCATTCAATTAAGTTTAATCATTATGATATCACTAACATTTATGCTATCACCTTAGCACTTATACTTAAACTCAGCATTGTCCTAATGTGCATTAAACTTATCATACTTGCTACTATGTATATTGCTTTGTTCGTCTAACATGTACATGCAGAAAAGTAATAAACAAGATCAATGTGGACATATACAATGAAGAAATCATGGTGGGCCAAAGACGACGGATCCCACAAGATTTCTCTGAACCATCCGACGACATTTCTTGAGCCACGCATCGGAGGTTCCGCTGCCCGGTCAGCGGACGGGGGTTGAGGGGGCAGCGCTCCCCGTCGGGGGTTCGGGGACGAAGCCCCCAAAAGGTATTCAGTTATCACAAACTGGATATCTTTGGACAGTCGTCGCCAAGGAAAAAAGTCAGCACCTATAAAAGGAAGAAGCCAAGCCATGCCATCATCATTTCATGACTCTGAAGAAGCCTGCACCTGCTACAGTATATCTGGAGTCTGTAATGAGTCTTAGAAATAATTGTAAACACAAGAAATGGATGGCAAAATCGAAAGCTTGGGTAGAAATAAGCCTAGGATCATTTTCTGCTGAAAAACGGCATACCGACGGTATACCGGTGTATACCGACGGTATACCAGTTTTGTTCACAGAAAGTTTCTGTCTACAAAACCGGCATACCGACGGCATACCGGTCCATACCGACGGTATACCGATTCAGCAATGTTCAAATTTCAACGGTCGAATTCTAAGCAATAAATGATCCCAATGGCTATATTTCTAGCCGTTGCATTCCAGACTGGTATACCGGCGGTATGCCGGATCATACCGACGGTATGCCGATTCGTGACTGAAAAGTTGCCTTTGGCTCTTTTCAAAGCTTTGGTTATAAATAGCCTTGAACCCCTTCTTTCAAGGTTGATGCTTTGAGCCTAAAAGTTTTTAAACCACCAAAGCCTATCCACAAACAACTCTACAAAGCTTTCATTTGCCATCCACAAATTGTGTTAGAGTTTTTGAGTTGAAAAGTAAGATCATCATCTAGTTGATAAGGAGATCAAAACCTATTGTGAAAGGTTGAAGTTGGAGAGTCTTCGTATCCAAACTCTCGGTTGAAGTTGGAGAGTCTTCGTATCCAAACTCTCGGTTGAAGTCGAAGAGGCCTTCGGACTAAAGCTCTCGTGTAAGAAGTTGGCGAGTTCTTCGGATCCAAACTCGTGTGTAACTATTTACTCAAATAGTGGATTAAATCCGGAGAGAGTTCCGGGACAGGATTGCCTCTAGGGAGGATACCAGGATACATCGGGTGTCGGTATTGTTATTGCTTCTTCTCTTGCACTTATATTTTTAAATTGCCCATTAGCTTGTGCTAAGTGCTTGATTAGTTAGCTTGACCCTATTCACCCCCCCTTAGGGTTCCTACACGTCCAAGGCTTGGCATAGCCCTTGTCCATCCTATTGATTTAGTTTTTGTATGATCGAGTTAGGCAAAAGTTATGTTGGGTTGCCGAAGTCATTCTAAGCACTGTTCTGTACTTTCTGCGGTTGTTAAGTCACATAGTCCCACAATCTTATGGCTTGTCATATAAAGTATGGCTTTGACGATAGTGTGATGGAACTGGGGATTCCCAGGACCCTTACTTTGGTGTGCGTATTGATCGATAGAAAGTTAAACAGATTTAATACGTGTTCTAACCCTTTATAGGCGGAAACTAGTGTTCACGAATTATACCTGCGGCGGGAAGAAGACAAGTAGTTCCTAGCAATCTCGAGCGGACGACCCTAAGATCTTTTGTACGTATTCCTTCCTCGAGTTGGACGTCGTATGGGCGACGTTCTTCCAACCTTTTCTTCTCCTTGGCAGTCCTCTCTTTCTCTCCTTACGTGAATCACGAATTTAGAAAAAGCTTCAGATTTTTTATCAGTCATTTGGCGGCCAGAGAATAGAGGATATATATAGGCTACGGCAGGGACCATAAGGATAAATTAGGGTTAGGCCTCCTAACGGATCTGGATATCCCGTGTTCAGTCCGAACACACAATCCAGGCCCATTAACAATAGCTCGGTCCACTAATAAGCTATTGTTGCACTACCTCCCTAATCTCAAATTATGTTTGTGGCTCCTTTTTATATGCTCGTTTGGCTCCCAATGTTAAGATATCGAATGTCCGTCGATCAAATTAAGTTATTGACAACTATATTGATTCGACATCTTTTATCCTTAAGTAGTACCACTCAACTTTATTTGACATGTCAGATATAATCCACCTGCAGGGTTTACATGACAATCCTTATGAGCTCCTTAATGGGACATCATCAACCCGATGTATCGGGACATAGATTCCATTTATAATCAACAACCCATCATATATACAATGTTGTTACCCAATTCATAGAGGTTGTTGACCCATAATGAATCTCACTCTTTCATGAGTCAAAGTAATACACACTACATATACATGTCTGTTATTATATCCGGATTAAGAGCACAAGCATCCATAATAACAGAGATGTTTGTTCACTTATGTAGTCAGTACAAAGAGAACAACCTTAAGTTGTCCTGTTCAATACACACAAAGTGTACTAGTGTAAACCAGTAGTCAAGATAGACTAATACAAGATTACACTACAACCTTTCCAATAGATTGTCCAAGTCCATCTAGGTTGTGAACTATTTATATGCTCCATAGGGAACTGATAATAAGATCTTCTGTGTGACACCACACACCATATTATCTATAATATAGAATATCAGACATTTGCATTAACACTTGTAACAAATACAATATGCAAACATTTGCCCATATGATTCTCATTCAAAATTTAAGGAAATAAGGTTACTACAAAAGTGATACTTTTAGTATATAATCCTAACATAGTGTCGCATAGAACACGAGTTGGGTTAAGGCACGAGCCACGACTGGCTCGATGAAAAGTTAGCCACGGACTATGGCACTTAAGAAGCACGTTTTGTTCAAGTTAAGTATGAAGGCTATGCAATAGTCGTTCCCTGGGTTTCAAAGAATAGAAAGTTCATGCGACCGTTAGTCGCCGAGGCGGTCCCTCATTTGTGAGTCTCTAGGAGATGCACGTTTTGCATAGTATAGTTCCTATGCACATTTTGCATAGTATGGTTCTAAAGCATGTTCTGCTAAGTATGGTTCTAGTCGTACCACAAAGTAGGCCATGCATTTATGTGAGTCTAGATGTTCTCGTAGGTACGTGGTCATGGACAACTTGTCGACAATGATTTCTTCTTCGACTGGTATTACGTCGGAGAGCCGAGGCCAGTCGACCTAGGGGGAAGACGTTATAGCAACGCTGGATTGTACCGTGTGGGTAGTCGGGTGCTTTCCATGGGACTAGCTACCTTGCATTGAAAGACCTGCCGCCTACTCGAGCTATGTCCATGATGGTTTGAATTGTTAGTGACTTTCATATAAATAAGTTGGTGTGCTAAGCAGAAATCTGCATGCACGGTGTTGGTCAAATCAAAGATAGTGCAAGCACGACACAAATTAAGTTAAGAAGATGTGCACGGTTGTAACACCATTATGGGCCTAAGATTCGGCTTTAGTATGGACACGTGCTTCGGCATGAGATGTGGCGTCAAGTATTAAGTCGTTGGCATAGAGTTGCATAAGTTGGAATTGGGTACTTTCGAGTTAAGTCAAGAAGGGTCGTAGGGCAAGTTCGACTAAGTCATGTTAAATTGCGAGACACGACCTCGATATGTTATGACACAAATACGTTGTTATGGCACGAGCATAAGCAAAAGACTAAGTGGGAAGACACTGCCTCAATTATATTGAAGCACACATAGAGTTTATGGCACGACCAAGTTGTTGCGTACCAAATATGGACCGAAAGGCAAGCACGAGTTGATAAGATGACGTTGTTGGCACGAGAAGGTCTAGAAGCAAAGTATAAGTAAATTATTGGTGCAAGACACAGTGATGGTCTAGCGACACAAAATAGGCTAAGAGTTTATGTCCTATAATTGATCATAAGACAAGAATAGAAAGACAATCGAAAAAGAATATGCTGCACAAAGTAAATGAACGTATTGGTTTTGTATGGGTAGACGAGGAGCTCACTCCACCAATACAGTTAAGTACTGACACCCACACAGTTTTTATGTACAGGCACAGGTAGAAGCTCGTTGCCACGGAGCTCGCTTGGATGCGTCGAGGCACGTTGTTCCTTAGCATTTCGAGGTGTGCGGCCGCATGAAGTCTGGACTTATAAGGGACATAATGTATGGACATCGCTTATCTGAAACATCCGCTGGCTCATCAAATGCTACTAAGAGATGAGAGAGAGCTGAATGACTTATATTGTGAGAAAAGTGAGACTAAGAGATTGTAATCATGGCCTTGCACCACATTGTAACCTTTGTTTCAATCAATAAAGAGCTTTTTGAATGACTTATGTTTTGCTTCAAGTTTTCGCTGCTGTTTATTCAATATTTCTACTTAGGACTTCTGTGCGACGACCCCCGTCGCTTAGCCTGTAATCGACAGTTATGGAACCCGTCTTGCACGAGCGCAACCTAGGCTCTTGAGGCATCATGCCTTAGCGAAGACGATCGGTCCTACGGGACCGGGACGTGACATAATGGTATCAGAGCACGGCTTTACATCCTTGGACTTTCGATTGAATTCTTTAACTCTGATGTTGTTTTCGTAAACTCTGATGTTATTTCCGTAATTGATATCGTTAGTGCGCGCTCTCTCAATGTTTCGCGGGATATCCATATAATAAGTCTATGTATTTGTAAATCGTATGAGAATAGTTTTTGATAAAAACAAAAGATGGTTCACATAAAGCACGGTTGGCTAAGTCGGGCTGGGCATATACGCCAAGATTGTGTTGATCTTAGCAAAGTCGTATGCAGGATTCAAAATGTGTTAGATAAGAATGAGTTAGACTCGATTTATAAAAATATTGGTTAGTTGCGATAGAGGTGCTATCGTAAGACAATATCGTCAATACGATATAGATGGAACGTGCTTGAAATTGAGGAATGGTTCGAACGAAGATCCAAGGTAAATCGATTGTGAATCGAATGATAGTTCTGAGGGTTGTCGAATGACTTCATCCTTGAGTGGTGTATGGGATAGTCTCAGGGATGTCGATCGATTGAGGATACGGGGTGCCAATGAGTCTATCAGCAAGCGTCACATGTATGCAAAGCCTTAGATTGAGTATCATTGAGTAAGTTGTAATCTTAAAGTTTATGACGGTTCGAACAAACTAGAAATAACGCACACGAGATTTGAATTGCGCAAGTATGAAATATGAATATAATTGAGTAGGTAATTTGAGTCGAGAAAAAGTTAAGGTGTAACGAGAGAATGACTCAGTTGAGGAATAGATATGGATCGTATACAGAAAGTTAACACGATGGGATGATAGCATATATAGAAATGATTCAAATATATGAGAATGACTCTAAGAATTTGGGATAAATGTTGCTTGATGATTGGAGTTAGCATAGAACGATGCGACTTGAGGAAATATGTTGCTCGTTGACTTAAGATAGATAGATGAACATACGTGATTATGGGTTTCAACGAATTGATCATGTGACTAGTTCGGGGACTAATAATCAAAATTTGATATTAAATCTAAATATCGAAGAGATTATGGAATGTCTAATTCGGATCATAGCATTAGTTGCACGACTCGAAATTCGTTGCAAAGGAAGATTATCAGGTTATGTGCATCATCGATGGTATTGAGGCATATCAAAGATCGACGTACCATAACTCAGGGGTACTCTGATTCGAGAAATAACGATCGCATAAAATATTATTGTTCAAATAGATGCTATACTTAGGATTTTGATAGAAAGGGATGTTTGGATAAAAATGAAAGTATCTTGATTGCTTCGGTGATAACCACAACGTCGACGATCTTGTCTTGCACGAATGCAACTCTAGCCTCACAAATGCGTCACGTCAGATTTGGAGCAATAGTTTCGCGTAAGCGATGACATGGTGATTCATGTTCAACGGGAATGATCGAACTCGAGAGATCAGGGCGTGGCAACTTGGATTGCTTCGACTTGTGGCTTGATGCGAAGGTGAATTAGAGGATTGGTCGGATTTGTGATTGATAATTGAGTAAACTTGAGGATTGAGTAGATCCAATCTGCATATCGAGAATTAATTAGTCTAGACTCAATGCAAGAGTTATTCCCCAATGAGAACGATTATTCTGCAGGAGCGTTGGCTTGGCGATCTCATGTCTACTGCAGATGATCAGACTTGCGTGAGATTGGGGCATGACATATTGTTAAGCTAGACGACCTTGCGATTGATTACGTGAATTGTGATGAAAGACGTAAGGAATATGGAATAATAATTATAGTTTAGTGACAAGTCATCTTGTGGTGTACTTAACTGGGAAGGATGGATAGGTGGATTATATCGAACGTGTTCGAAGAGATAGACTATGTGAATTGCTTGTTGGACGAGCGATATGGATATATTGAGGAATTGGTTGAGTAAACTTACGATAGGATGGCTTTGCTAAATAGACTATAACCTTTACCATGATACCGATATATTTTCGACCAAGGATAGGGACTCAACCTCGACTCAATTCTTTCGATCCGATATGTGATTTTGTTCTACTTAATTTCTTAAATGCTTAACTTTGTGCTTTATCTTGATTGCTTTACCTATTGTCCTATCACACTACTAGTTTAACTCTTGTAAGTTGGGTAGAATACCTCATGACCTAACAAACCTTTGTCCTTGTGAGCCATATTGATAGGTTTACTTAGACTATAGAATTCAGAGGACCTTAACTTATCTAGTCAACCAAGCCATAGATAAGAAAACACTAGGACGATTGCATAAGCCCAAACTTCGGACAAGACTTAGATTTTAATGGATCTTCGACTATTCCTTCATTAGTATTCCTTACTTATATTTTGACTATCTTATGATGCTAATTTAGCCTTAGTTTTGCAAGCTTATTCTTTTATCGAGCTTGTTCATGACATACGTGTTATTGGGGATGCACACTAATACATTGTCTAATCAAAACTGATGCATGATGGTCTGATCAACCTAGTGCACTTTGGTTTACTTTCCATATATTATTCGACGTGGATGGAGACATAGTCAAACTTGGCCTCTAGAATTCCATCCGCGACTGCCTTGGTAATTCATTTTAAAAAAATTCAATCGTCTTTGAACCACTTATTCGTATTCGATAATATCTTCTTCGAACTCTTTATTATTTTCATCTTTCGCCTATATTAGAAAGACAAACACTCGTACTTGATATCCCCTTAGTTGTCCACCCTCTATTGCCAAGATAGTTAACCACTGACCAACTAATGTGACTATATCCCCGTCTTGAGTTACTTTTTTTTCTCTACCCTAGATTCATTATCGCAACCTTCTAATCGTTCTTGAAACTTGAAAATGATTCAAATCATTTCCTTAACCATACCTTAAACCTAGACGACTATATTCGCTCAAGAAACCATCTCTCCTAAATGTCTAAATTATTCTCTTTGACCTACTCAATTCCTTTCTATTCTCTAATTCGTGTTATCATAATTTTATTACTTTAACTAGCGACCCTTCTTCAATTCCATAACCATGATGTATTTTTGCAGATATCAAAATCATGATCTTCCAATGCATGTTTGTGTCGAACGTCATTTCTTTGCCTCATCCAAAAATTTAATCGTATTTCTGTATTGATGAACTCTTTCTATCTCCCCTACCCTAGCTATTCCTAAATTTTGAGGACAAAATTCTTGTAAGTTGGGTAGGATGTAAAATCCCTAAATTTCTATTACGATTTTTTTAATAAATATGGTATTGATTTTTGTACTTTGTATTTGCACGTCGCGTACGAGTTTGCGTTTCGTAAATTTCTCGTCAAGTGCGAATAAGTGCGAAGTACATATTTTTAGAAAAAAGTTTTAATTATATAGATGTAGAAAATATTTCAAAATAATAGACGATAAATATTTTATATTGCTTGAAGTTGTAAATGCGTCGTGCCGAGGATTGCCAAACTTTATTTTTATTTAAAAAAATGTCATTTTATTTTATGGTACAAGTATAACTAGTAATTTAGAAAAACTGTATTTTATATAAGTATTATTTTTGCATGCGAGTGTATATATATTTGTATTTTTGAAATTAATTATTATCATTAATATATTATTTCGAAAAAGTATATTAAATATGGGTTGATTTAATATGTAATTAATTATGGTGATTTAAGTTGAAAAAAATTATTATTAAGTTATTTAAATATAGTTTAAATTAGAGGTAGAATATATCTACATTGGATTATATTTGATTGAGTTACTTTTAAATCAATTTGAATTAAATAGTGGAAAATCTAAGGGAAATTAAAACTCTTCTTAGTCCTTATCTAGATAAGACTTTTGTAAATCTTCTGATTTTTCAAAATAAATATTTGTGGAATTTTTGGATTTTTAAATAATTATTTATTGACTTATTGTATAATCTGTATTATTTTACATATATTTAGTATAGTGCTCATTGGTGAATTTAGTATAAAAATATATAAAGCTATTTTTCTAGTACATTAAGCATCTAAACTATATTATACAAATTTTTTTCTCAAAATTTTAGGATTTATTTCATAACTTTTATTACTTTTTACATGTTACTTATATTGTACACTATTTACATAATATAGAATAAATATCAATTTAGTATTAAATATTTCAGCTTGTATAAATGAGATTAGATGAAGGTTGTTTAAATAAATATTACCTCTATTTATTATCTATAGTAATTTTAAATAATGTTATAGATAATTTAGATAAATATGAACTATGTTTTAAGTTAATCATAATCCTAAGTCTAATAGGAAAGCATCTATATCTATATCCTATCCTAACAAAGCAAACTCCAATTTATTTAAATCAAATTCTATCTAATTTAGGAGATAAATCTGAAATAAATACCTATATAAACTCAACATCCCCCTTCTATCAGACATAATTCAAAATTAATTTTAGTCCAATAGAAACTCTAAAATTCGTCATTAGAATTTAGCCCCGTTTTTTAGTAGCAAGAGCAACTTGGAACGACGGTATCTCCTAGCTCCGAACTCCGTTTTGCCTCTAGTTTTTTTAAAAGAAGCATATCGAGGTAAGCTTTCCAGAAACATATTTTAATAGCAAAAATTCATTCTGTAGATTTCTACAAAATTGTTTGAGTATCTAGTGTCCCAAAAATAAATGTGTTTCAGTATTTTTGCGATTTTGGGAGATTCCGGAAACGAAAATGCGATCCGTTTAGTTTTTCGGAAAGCTGATACGAAAACCTATGCCATATCCTAATTTCAAAATTTATTAAATAAATCTAATAGGTACAGTATTAATTATAATTAGATAATAGACTATTTTCAGCATCCGGAGATGTTTGTTTGAACCTTAGTTCCTCGGCAGCCGTTGTTCCACCTACTTTCCTGTCTGATCTTCGCCACCATAGTGCTCAGGACCCAGGAAAGTATACCTTGCTAATTAACTATCTTATTATTTATTTTTCGTATTATTTACTTTGTTTCATATTTGTTATTTTTTTATAAACTGCGCGTCCAAGCCACACTTGGGTGCAAGCGACTCTATTAGTCGTTTTACTTTACTATATGCATGTTAACTTAGTTTTAGAGGACTACCTTCTTTTGGGGGGATATCCTTATATCTCCTTTGACCATGACACTCACACTACACGGTTTGGGATATTTTGCTAGGGGCATGACTTATGGACTGGCCATCTTTATTGTGGCATGACGGATAAATCGTAACTGCTACGATTAAGGTATAGAGACTCGTGCAGTTACAAAACTGGACGGGTCATGGACATGACTTGGTCAGTGTGGAAAATATTAGGGGAGGACAGTCGCTAGTGCGTATGGGAATCCAAACAGGTAAACTACAGTCTCCGGATGGAACTGTGACGATTTATATTTGCAGATTCCCTCTGGTTTTGGACGTTACGGACGGATACAAATGACTGGATGCCAGTTACGTAAATGTAGCCTAAATTCCACCCATGCGCATGAAAGTTGTCATCTAAATTGCACAATAGATGGTTAGCATTCCCTTTTGCATATTGGTGTCCAGGAGAGTCATGCATATTATTATTATATTGACAGTTCATATTAGCATGTTCTTCCTGTATCTTGTTACATCCCTCTGAGGACCTGGTTATTCTCCAGGTGTGTGTTCATGTCTTCCGCAGGTATCTACCCGGGATCGTGGTCTTCTCCATTTATTCGAAGATGACGTGACTTGGTTCCTCCTTGCTACTTCCACTTAGCCCTTTTTTATATCATGTACTTTTTTCTTTTTTATTTTGGTTGGTAGTGGATGTGTCTCCACCCAACATATTATATCAGAACAATTCATTATATGATATCTTTTATTTCCTTATTTTGTAGATGAGATTATTTAGTTATGGTTTACTACATTTTACAGCTTATGTATACATACAAGACCCATGTACTTCGTATGTATACAGCTGGCATGTCTACGTACTTAGTCCTACGTATTTTGGGACTGGGGCGTTACATGAATGACTCGGACCCCTGGGCTGAACTCCGCGAATGCGAATAGGAGAAATCTATGCTCGAAGTTTAAAAATCGGAGTGATGCGAGCTTGGGTAGAAAGTCCCGTATTATCAACCTTGGTTTGACCTTAGGATTGGGGTCAGTGTTGATATGATTGTTTGGGAACTGTCATTCCAATACTAAAGATTGACTTTAGCCTGGAGAGATGGCATAGCGATTAGGCGAGACGTCCCTGCTTTAAGAGAGAGCATATGATTGATTTCAGGATTGATAAAATAAATCAAATATGTGGGATTGGATTCACTATCATGAGGCTTGGTTGAAATGCATATATTTTGGGGACGCCTTAAATATGTGCACGATCCAACTAAGTGATACATTGAATTCAAGTAAGACTAGAGGAACGACAAAGTATCGAGGATTTTGAAATCGTGTTTCGAAGAAATATTGATGGTAGTGCGGTCATTAGATTTGAGACGAACTTGAATGTTGGTTGATCGGGTGGTTTGACTAGAACTGAGATTGTCTGTGTGCACGATGAGTGTAAGTAACCAAAGTCGAGATATAGTTCGTGTCGAAAGATAACCAAAGCACGAGCATGGCTCGGATTGAAGAAACACATGGAAAGAATGTGTCCGAGAATTATTGGATGTTAAATCAAGTATAAGTTAAAGTGTACTCAGTTAGTTTCGAGGACGAAACTTTTTCTGAGTGGTGTATAATGTAATGTCCCGTCCCGCTTAGCTCAATCGGAGGAATCAAAATGCCAAAGGTGTTCAAACTTAGCCATGCAACGGCTTGCTCGAAGACCCGCACGATCGAGACGACTCCTCGTTCAGGTGGGTAGCTTCCGTGAACTTGCCTCAGCTTGGCCTTCGCATTAATAAAACGAATATTTTCAAACGAGGCTTAATAATAAAAGAGATGAATCCACATAGCAAGAGAATAATCCCAACTTGGGTCAGAATGAGTTAGAATATGGAAAGGTCCCACGGTCGGCATAGAAATGTTGTACGACATTCTTTTAAAATGGCACTCGGTCCTTTGTTCCGTGGCTTGGAAGAAGGAAATTGGTTTAAGTTGCCACAAAGCTATGAACTTAGCCTAAGTCGTAGGCGTCGCACGTATAAATGCTTGATAAACAAGCATGGTCCCATCATTCAAGGCTTGGCATAGCCTTTGCCCATCCTACGGATTAAGTTGTTGTACGATCGAGTTAGGCAAAATTTATGTTGGACTACCGAAGTCATTCTTATAGGAACAATGGCACCTCTAGAGGGGGGTGAATAGAGTGCAACAGAGAATATTTAGCAATTAAAAAATTTAACTCTAAGCAGATGAAGCAATATATATATAAAATAATTACAAGTAAGTCAGTAAAATCAGGACAAGAAAGCAATACGCAAAGACAGCAGATTTATACTGGTTTCCCTCTGTGAGGACTAGTCCAGTCTCGAGTACTCAACCCGATGTTTGAATCCATTATTTGAAATAGAGATTACACCACGTGTTTTGCTCCGAAGAACACGCCAACTTCACCACCGTCATGTTTTTATCCGAAGCCCACGAATGAACTTCAACATATTTCTAAAGAAAGCTTTTATACGCCAAGCTTGTACAACTCGAAACTCCTACTCAAAAACCACCGGCACTTAGAAGAATTGAGTTGACTTGGAGATTTGAAGTTTAAAGCTTTGGGAATAGAATAGGAAGCTTAGAAATGAATAGAGAAGATGAAGATTGAATGTATGCTAAGAAGTAAAAAATTCTTCTCTATTTATAGATTTTTGTAGGACAGAGTTCAGGCAGAACTCGGTACCCTAACGTTCAAAAATTCAAACGTTGGAGATCCACAAGAATAGGTAAAGCTTCTGACCAGGAGTGATTTAGTCTAACTGAGTTCGGTCCGAGTTCATGCAGAACTCTGGCCGAGTTTGGTTAGCCTAGTTCCAGGGCAGTTTTGGTTTAAGAAATGGTTTGGTTTAGGAATTGGTTTAGAAATTGTCATGCCCCAGAACCAGAATACCGGAGAGCGGGGGAATGACTCAGCCAGCTACGTATTATGGGTAGATGAATACCGTATAATACGATCAATACTGTCTAAAAGACAAGGGGCACATACTACATGAAAGTCTTACTAGGGTTACTCAATATCTATTGTCTCAATCATTCAAACAAGAAACAGTAAATAGAGAACATGTAAGATAAAGCAGTAAGGCGTCCCAAATGCTCAGTCAAAATGTTCTTGAGATCTGGCTTTACAAAAATGTAGCCAGAGGATATAACAAGGTATACACAATCGTTATCAGCTGCAGTCTGACTTAGTTACAATTATGTAAAAGTAAGTGCAAGATAGTCCGATTAACATGTCGGTGCCCAGTGACAAATTGTAAAGTAAGTAGCAAAACGAGCAGGAAAGTAAAGAACCCACTCGTGTCCTCCTGCGATCATCCCTCTAGTATTGACCATCTTGGAGGTAGAAGTAAGCTGAGTCCTCGGGAACTGGCTCTAAATCCGATCATGCAAAACCAGAGAGGTTAGACCTCTAATAGCAAGTACCACAAGGAAGCACGACATGAGAACTAAAACCAGTGGTAAGAGTTAAGGATATGATAAATAAATCTTCGCTTGCTACTGGGATTCAGACAGCATCACGACACTTCAAACCAACTTCCCAACCAAACAAGGACAGAAGTTGACCCGTCATGTCCTGACATTCTGCTCATCTCAGTAGTTAACAGAGTATGTACAGTGCACAAACAAATCAATTTAAACGGCCATGCAACTACTACGGCTTGCTACTTTAAGTTCCAAGTTACCCTGGAAATATACAATAAGGATTCCTCAGTTTTTACTATGCACAAGCAAGGCTAGTCTACCCAATAATCAATTACGCCAATCATGAATTAGACGAGTCCCAGCGGGACGCCCGTCATTAATATACAGTAAATAAATATAAGCAGATACCGCTCCTTGTCCATATGGCAGATTTACAGTATCTGTGGGAACCAGCCGACATGTCGGGGCACTAATTGTCCCAATGATGGCTGCCATATAAGAACTCGAGAATCCATTCTCTCTATGCAATCGTTATTTTATTTAACTTAGTAGTCCATATGTTAATTGAAATCTCATGCCATGGATCATGGTCATTCAGAATGAGTACTTTCGTATAAAGTACGATATGCACAACTCTATAACGATGCCCGTACGGTTAGGTTGTAGGTCTTACATAGCGTAATACAACAATCAAACTTAGCTACGGAATAATCATGTCTTGACTGTAAAGTACACATACCGCTTTTGTAGAAAATCAGTTGAAGCCTGCACGTGTCCATATACCAATGTTCGGGATCGGCTAGTCGATTACAATGGTTCATAGTTAATTTGAATGTGTCTCATTCAATTCCAATAAGACGACTAGCCAGCCTCTTAGTTCCAACTAGGAACGCATGATCAATCATTTAGTCAAGGTAACAATCGATGTCAGTTCGTGCCAAGGCATGAAAGTCAAACTAGTATTTAGTATGGTCGAGTCTATAACTCTCAGGGTTAAGTTCCAGTCATACTGGGTATCCATAAACCAATCGGGACACAGGGCACATTCCACACCACAATATGTATTAAAATATTAGTATATCATGATTATATCGAGTTCATGTCAAAAAGACGTACGGATAAAATAGGGGATGCTAGGTACGCCAAAGGAATATGCTCAACAAAATACGTCAAGCCAGAATAGTACGCCCAATGAAATACGCGTAAAGGGGGTTTACGCATGAAGGAAGTTTATGCGTGAAGGAATAAAGCTTGCGCGTAAAGGAGCGCACTCAATAAAGAAATAAAGTGGCGCGTAAAAACTCGTCTTACGCCAAGCCAGAGGAGTACGCGTAAAAATAACATTACGTGTAAAAACTCGTACGCATAAAGAGTCAAGGTTTACGCATGAATCTTGTACGTGTAAAGTGCAGTATTGCGCGTAAAATATGTACGCGTAAAGGATAGCATTACGCGTAAAATATGTACGCGTAAAGGATAGCATTACGCGTAAAATATGTACGCATAAAGGATAGCATTATGCGTAAAATATGTACGCGTAAAGGATTAAACTTTACGCATGAATGAGTATGCATAAAGAGTAGCATTACGCATGAAACTTATATAATGTTTACGCGTAAATTAATACGCGTAAAGAAAATATGCCAAGCCAGAATAGTAGACTTGCGTAATCCAGATTCACGCTGACACGATTGATCGTGGGCGTAGAGCTCGATATTACGCGGGCACGTATAACGTGGACGTAAGAATTTCCAGAACTCCACTTCCTATGAAACTTTCAATCGAAGCCCAAAAATGGGATTCCATAGGTCAGAATGACGTATAACACAAATCTCACAATCTGGAACGAACGAAACTTGAAAATAAGGAAGTTTGATAGATGAAAACCCACAGAATCCAAAAATGGTAATTTCTAGATCTACTAAAAATGAGACTTCAAAATACAAAATGCCAAGTTCTAAGCTATCTTAGAATCACGAGAGGAAGATAAATGAACCATAAAAATGGGTTCTCATGTGGAAGCAAGATGTACTTGCCTATGGGTTTGGTAGGTGGAGAGAGTTATGAGGAAGAAGAAGAGTAAATGAGAAAAAGAAGTAATGAAGAGAGAGAAAGGATTGGGGCTTTAAATGAAGATGTGGTAGGTGGGGAGTTGGGTTCGGTTCATGATGAACCATCAAAATTCGAAAACAAACTGAACCAAGCCGAACCTAAGAGCCGAAAATGAAATACAAAAAAATAATTAGCAAAAAATTAAAGGAATTAAATACAGAACAAATGCATGATAAATATTAAATAAATACATTCAAGCAGTATACGTATTAAAATACGCATTCTGGGAATGGGGAGTGACATCTCTACCCTCCTTAGAAAAATTTTGTCCTCGGAATTTCAAATCCAAGCAGGATAGAAATATCAGGGTCAAACTAATCCAAGTACAACAATTTTAGCGAGCAAGCAATCATTTTACAATACCAAATAGCAAGTAATATATCTATGTTTATCAATCTACGACATCAAGCAATTTCTACTCATAGGGTGATAAGCATGAGGAATCAAGACAATCATGGTACACGAAAAGAAATATACCTTGTGAGTCAAATAGGTGCGGCTAGCGTGATCGGATATCATCCTCACGTTCCCACGTTGACTCTCCTAAGGAGTGATGACCCCAAGCAACACGGACAAGGCAAATTGTTCGGTTCTTGAGTATCTTCTCCCTTCGGTCCAAAATGGACATACGTTGTTCCTCATAAGACAGGTTGGTACCAACAACCAGTTCAGAATGATCGAAGATATGGCTTGGGTCCGATACATACCTACGCAACTGAGATACATGATCATGCACCTCTCGTAACAAAGGTGGAAGGGACAAACGATAACCAACATCGCCTACCCTATCAAGGATAGCAAATGGGCCCACGTATCGCGGACTCAACTTCCCACGAACGCTAAATCTAATGACCCCACGAGTAGGTGAGATCCGCAAGAACACGTGGTCCCCAACAGAAAATTCTAGCTGCCGACGATACTGGTCTGCCCAATGACGATGTCGATCTTGTGCAACTCGAAGTCGCTCTCTAATTCCCTTAATCACTTCAACTGTCTAAACAATCATTTCTGGACCCAATATCTTCCTCTCTCCGATATCATCCCATGCTAGGGGCGACCTACACTTCTTACCGTATAGTACTTCAAATGCGCCATCTGGATACTGGCATGATAATTGTTGTTGTACGAGAATTCGACTAAGTACAGGCGATTCTCCCAAGACCCTCCGAAATCTAGGGTGCAAGCTCGTAACATATCTTCTAAAGTCTGAATTGTTCTTTCTGATTGCTCGTCCGTCTGTGGATGGTAAGCCGTGCTAAATCTTAACTTAATACCCAGACTATGATATAAACTCTTCCAGAAATATGACGTAAAATGGGTATCTCTATCTGATACTATACTGAGAGGGACCCCATGCTGCCTGACTATCTGCTGCATATATAATTCTGCCAACTTTTTTGTAGATTGCCCTACTCTAAAAGAAAGAAAATGTGCCACTTTAGTAAGCCGATCCACTATCACCCAAATAGTATCCTTACCACTTGGTGATCTCGGTAAATCGGTCACAAAGTCCATGATGATATGTTCCTACTTCTATTCTGGGATAGGAAGCGGCTGTAATAATCCAGCTGTCCTCTGTTGTTCTGCCTTCACTTGCTGATATATTAAGCATCGAGAAACGAATCTAGCTATCTCCCTCTTCATTCCGTTCCACCAGAAGTGCTGCTTGATATCTTTGTACATTTTGGTTCCTCCGGGATGTATAGAATACTGAGAACTGTGGGCTTCTGTCATAACCTCATATCGGATATCACCACTAGGTACACATAGACATGATCCAAATCTAAATGTACCATCTTCATGAATTTTCATCTCCTTCCTGAGTCCCGACTCACATTCTGTCCTAAGCTTCTGAATCCTTGGGTCCCGTGCCTGAGCTGTCTTGATCCTGTCTACCAAGTCGGATTGGACTCGTAGACTTGCCAGAATTCTTATATCACTAGGAAGTATAACCTCGATGCCCATCTTTTGAAGTTCTTCTAAAATATGTTTTTGTGATGTCAACATAAATGTGTTGCCTCTCCGGCTAAGAGCGTCTGCTACCACATTAGCCTTGCCTAGATGATACTGAAGCTTTACGTCGTAATCCTTGATCAATTCTAACCATCTTCTTTGCCTCATGTTCAGTTCCTTCTGAGTAAAGATGTACTTCAGACTTTTGTGGTCTGTGTACATGTCCACTCGATCACCATACAAGTAATGTCTCCATAGCTTCAAAGCAAATACTACTGCCGCTAACTCCAAGTCATGAGTTGGATAATTCCTCTCGTGGTCCCGAAGTTGCCTAGATGCATACGCTATCACCTTCCCATGTTGCATGAGGACACATCCAAGTCCTTTTCCTGACGCATCACAATATACAGTAAAACCTCAGGGTCCAACCGGTAATGTAAGAATAGGTGCCGATATCAACTTCTGCTTCAAATTCTCAAATGATGCCTGGCACTCTGCTGACCAAATGAATGGCACATCCTTCTGTGTCAAGCGGGTCATGGGTGCTGAGAGTCTTGCAAAGTCTGATACAAACCTTCTGTAATATCCTGCCAATCCCAAGAAACTACGTACATCTGCTATGGTCTTAGGTATTGGCTAACTCTCTACTGCTTCTACCTTCTTGGGATCCACTGCTACTCTAGCCCCTGATATGATGTGCCCCAAGAATGAAATTCGATCTGTCCAAAACTCACACTTGCTGAGCTTGGCATACAACTGGTTCTATCTCAGAACCTGCAACACTTTCCTGAGGTAATCTTCATGCTCTTCTTCACTAGCTGAGTATACAAGAATGTCGTCGAGGAACACAATGACAAATTGATCTAAGTACGGCATAAAGATGCGGTTCATCAAATCCATAAATATTGCTGGAGCATTGGTCAAACCAAACGATATTACTAAGAATTCGTAATGCCCATACTTCGACCTGAATGCCGTCTTAGGAATATCCTCTTTCCGAACTCTCACTTGATGATACCCGGATCGAAGATCTATCTTGGAGAAAATCCTTGCTCTACTCAACTGATCAAACAAGTCGTCGATCCTTGGTAGTGGGTACTTGTTCTTTACTGTTGCCACGTTGAGCTTTCTGTAGTCAATGCACAATCTTGATGACCCATCCTTCTTTCCTACAAGTACTAATGGTGCTGCCCATGGTGATTCGCTAACTCGAATGAAATTCTTCTCCTTCAGTTCCTCTATGTGCTGATACACCTTGGCCTGCTCTGAATCTGCCATTCTGTAAACTCGATCCGATATCGATTTAGTTCCGGGTGCCAATTCTATACTGAACTCAATATCCCTAACCGGGGGTAGACCTAAAAGTTCTTCGAGAAATACATCTAGAAACTCTTCCACTACCTTTGGAACTTGAACTTCTTCCATTGCCGTCACTACTCCTTCTTCTTATTGAGTTGCCACTGATCTGACTAAGGTGAACAGCTTCATGCCTGGAATATTAAAAGATACGCTCCCTCTACGACAATCTATTGTCGTATGACTGTCCTTCAGCCAGTCCATGCCTAAGATAACGTCAAAATTTCCAACAGGAAATTCTATTAATCTGGCGGGTAAGGAACGCCCGTAAACTACAACTCTACACGCTAGAATAACTCTACTAACTCCTACGAGCCCATTACCAGTGAGTATATTCAACCTCCCTGGCAATGCCTCGAATTCTATTCCTAGTCATGTCGCAAATTATGCAGATATAAATGAGTGTGATGCTCCTGAATCAAACAATGCTACTGCAGGATATGAGGCAACGAGAATGTTACCTGCCACAACATCTCCCGATGCCAATACCTCTTCCAAAGATAGATTGAATGCCTGCCTTCGGCCTCCTTGTTGGTTCCCATGCTGCAGCTTATCCTGGTGTTGCTGCTGGCCCCTGCCTTGGTGATGCTGGGGTGGTCTATGTTGTTGCTGCTGCATCGGCGGTCCCTGCTGCCGAAATATCTGAGCCTGTGACATGAACGGACGTTGTGCCAACGGCCTCACTGCTACCGCTGGTCCTCCTGACCTCAAATTTGATGGTAAAAACCCGATGATCTGGACTTTCACATACAAAACACTGTCCGTTCAATGCCCGACACATGTCTCTAGTGTGCCCTGCCTTCCTACAATAGGTGCAGCCCACTGGGGGTTGCTGGTTCTTCCTCTGCTGCTGCTGCTACTTTGATGGTGCTGGCCCTCGCATCGCTACATCGTGAATGAGAATGCCAGAGGATGGTACTGTTATTCGGGGTGCTACTCCCCCTCCTCCTTCAATCTGATTGTGAAATCTCTTCTGACCTCCAGTCCTTATCGTGATCCTCTGGATGGTGACCTCATGCCTTCGGGTTGCCGTCAATACCTCATCAAAGGTCTGGTAGTTGTGTCCCTCTATCAATTGCAAGAATTCAAGATGGAACCCTTGTTGAAATCTTATAGCCCTCTGGCTCTCCGTTGCTACCATCTTCGGGACAAACCTACTCAGTCTGCAGAACTTTGCTGCATAAGCATCTACTGTCTTACCAGCCTGCTTGAGGTTGATAAACTTTTGTTGTAGCTCAAACTGTGCCACAACTCCATAGTACTTTGTCTTGAACCTCGCAGTAAAATTATCCCAAGCTATAGGACGTCTGATGCCCACTTCTTCTGATTCCCACCAATCACGTGCGAGGTCCTGAAGTAACAACTTCACTTGATCCACATGTTCTTCCGTCGGTACCTTAGCCGCCGTCAGAATAGCCTCAATATCTTTAAGCCATGCATCTGCTGAAATGGTATCTTCTGTGCCTTCGAAACGAAGAAGGTTGTACTTGTAAAATCTGGTTGATGCTCCTGAATCAGTCCTCGCCCCTCTTTCCAAAGCCGTTTGCAATCCTTGGTTGAGCAACACATTATGCTCTTGTAGCTGAGTGTGCATGCGTTGCTGGGCCAACATCTGATGTTGCTGCGTAGCCATCATCCCTCTCATGATCTCCAGAAGGGCTGGTGTGTCTACTTTTACGGGGGTAGGTGGAGCTGTTGGTGGTGTTGGAACCTCCGGATACTGCGGTCCAGTTGTTGGTTCCACTATCACCTCTTCTTGGATGCTCTCTTGAGGCAGTACTGGCCTTTGTTGCTGACCAGCATGGTCATGTTGGTCATGTTGCCCTTGTTGTTGTTGTCCAGCTCTGACAGATGCGGACGAGGTGCCCCTAAGAAAAGGGACAAGAGAGCAATCAAACGATCGGACAGGAAAGATCAATCAAGTCAAAGGATACCGGAATGTCAAGTTAGGGTCGAGAGTAACGAATCATGATATCAAGGAGAAACGTGTGTGATTGAGACATCCTATAAATTAAAATACCCCACAAGTCTGAAATCAGACTTGCATGGGCCACCACTAAAACCTTGTCACGCCCAGAACCAGAATACCGGAGAGCGAAAGAATGACTCAGCCAGCTATGTATTACGGATAGATGAATACCATATAATACGATCAATGCTGTCTATGTGATAAGGGGGCACATACTATATGAAAGTCCTACTAGGGTTACTCAACATCTATTGTCTCAATCATTCAAACAAGAAATAGTAAATAGAGAACATGTAAGATAAAGCAGTAAGGCATCCCAAACGCTCAGTCAAAATGTTCTTGAGATCTGGCTTTACAAAAATGTAGCCAAATGATATAACAAGGTATACACAATCGTTATCAGCTGCAGTCTGACTTAGTTATAATTATGTAAAAGTAAGTGCAAGATAGTCTGACTAACATGTCGGTGCCAAGTGGCAAAATGTAAAGTAAGTAGCAAAACGAGCAGGGAAGTAAAGAACCCACTCGTGTCCTCCTGCGATCATCCCTCTAGTATTAACCATCTTGGAGGTAGAAGTAAGCTGAGTCCTCAAAAACTGGCTTTAAATCTGGTCATGCAAAACCAGAGAGGTTAGACCTCTAATAGCAAGTACCACAAGGAAGCACGACATGAGAACTAAAACCAGTGGTAAGAGTTAAAGATATGATAAATAAATCTCCACTTGCTACTGGGATTCACACAGCATCACGACACTTCAAACCAACTTTCCAACCAAACAAGGACAGAAGTTGACCCGTCATGTCCTCACATTCTGCTCATCTCAGTAGTTAACAGAGTAGGTACAGTGCACAAACAAATCAATTTAAATGGCCATACAACTACTATGGCTTACTACTGTAAGTTCTAAGTTACCCTGGAAATATGCAATAAGGATTCCTCAGTTCTTACTATACACAAGCAAGGCTAGTCTACCCAATAATCAATTGCGCCAATCATGAATTAGATGAGTCCCAGCGGGACGCCCGCCATCAATATACAGTAAATAAATATAAGCAGATACCGCTTTCTGCCCGTGCGGAAGATTTGCAGTATCTGTTGGAACCAGCCGACATGTCGGGGCACTAATTGTCCCAAGAATGACTGCCATGTAAGAACTCAGAAATCCATTCTCTCCATGCAATCATTATTTTATTTAACTTAGTAGTCCCTATGTTAATTGAAATTCCATGCCGTAGATCATGGTCATTTAGAATGAGTACTTTCGTACAAAGTACGATATGCACAACTCTACAAAGATGCCCGTGCGGTTAGGTTATAGGTCTTACATAGCGTAATACAAAAATCAAACCTAGCCACAGAATAATCATGCCTTGACTGTAAAGTACACATATCGCTTTTGTAGAAAATCAGTTGAAGCCTGCACGTGTCTATATGCCAATGTTCGGGATCGGCTAGTCGATTACAATGGTTCATAGTTAATTTGAACGTGTCTCATTCAATTCCAATAAGACGACTAGCTAGCCTCTTAGTTCCAACTAGGAACGCATGATCAATCATTTAGTCAAGGTAACAATCGATGCCAATTCGTGCCAAGGCATGAAAGTCAAACTAGTATTTAGTATGGTCGAGTCTATAACTCTCAGGATTAAGTTCCAGTCATACTGGGTATCCATAAACCAATCAGGACACATGGCACATTCCACACCACAATATGTATTAAAATATTAGCATATCATGATTATATCGAGTTTAGGTCAAAAAGGCGTAAGGATAAAATAGGGGATGCTAGGTGCGCCAAAGGAATACCCTCAATGAAATACGTCAAACCAGAATAGTACGCCCAATGAAATACGCGTAAAGGGGGTTTACGTATGAAGGAAGTTTACGCGTGAAGAAATAAAGCTCGCGCGTAAAGGAGCACACTCAATAAAAAAATAACGTGGCGCGTAAAAACTCATCTTACGCCAAGCCAGAGGAGTACGCGTAAAAATAACGTTACGCGTAAAAGCTTGCACGCGTAAAGAGTCAAGGTTTACACATGAATCTTGTACGCGTAAAGTGTAGTATTGCACGTAAAATATGTACGCGTAAAGGATAGCATTACGCGTAAAGGATAGCATTACGCGTAAAATATGTATGCATAAAGGATTAAAGTTTACGCATGAATGAGTATGCGTAAAGAGTAGCATTATCCATGAATCTTGTATAATGTTTACGCGTAAATTAATACGTGTAAAGAAAATACGCCAAGCCAGAATAGTAGACTTGCGTAATCCAGATTCACGCTGACACGATTGATCGTGGGCGTAGAGCTCGATATTACGCGGGCACGTATAACGTGGGCATAAGAATTTCCAGAACTCCACTTCCTATGAAACTTTCAATCTAAGCCCAAAAATGGGATTCCATCGGTCATAATGGCGTATAACACAAATCTCACAATCTGGAACGAACGAAACTTGAAAATACGGAAGTTTGATAGATCAAAACCCACAGAATCCAAAAATGGTAATTTCTAGATCTACTAAAAATGAGACTTCAAAATGCAAAATGCCAAGTTCTAAGCTATCTTAGAATCACGAGAGGAAGATAAATGAACCATAAAAATAGATTCTCATGTGGAAGCAAGATGTACTTGCCTATGGATTTGGTAGATGGAGAGAGTTATGAGGAAGAAGAAGAGTAAATAAGAAAGAAGAAGTAATAAAAAGAGAGAAAGGATTAGGGCTTTAAATGAAGATGTGGTAGGTGGGGAGTTGGGTTCGGTTCATGATGAACCATCAAAATTCGAAAACAAACCGAACCAAGCCGAACCCAAGAGCCGAAAATGAAATACAAAAAAATAATTAGCAAAAAATTAAAGGAATTAAATACAGAATGCATGATAAATATTAAATAAATACATTCAAGCAGTATACGTATTAAAATACGCATTCTGGGAACGGGAAGTGACAGAAATAGATTTGGTTTTGTTTAGGATAGAATCAAGATGGGTTTGGTTTATGAGTTTAGGACACTTATCAAAATCGATTTGACTATGGCTAAATGCGCCGACGATCTCCCCCATTTTGATAATGTGACAAAACTTACGATTGATACTTAAAGAATGGTTCATCTTGAAGTGGAAGTAGACTTGATGAGTACGGAAGGTACGGTAGTAGCTTTTGTCCGTCAAACAGTTGGTACAATACAATGTTTAATGCTTCCCGTAGTGTATGATCAAGTCTTATTACTCCTCCATCATAAAACATTCTGCTGAAACTATATTTGTAGAGTCTTAAACCAACGTTCTTTCAAACCAAATTAGTAATACAATGAATAAGCACCAAAAATCTTAAGTTGTAGCCAAGATAAATTAAATCAATCTTATTATCAATGAAATCTTATCAATTATCAATTTTACTCTCCCGTTTTGTTATAATAGCAAAATGGTATAGCAATATTATGAAACAACAAAACATAAAAGATAGCATGCATGGAATAATGGAAATACTAGCATAAACTGAAAAAAGTTTTGCATACATCACCAAAAAAACTGAAAAAGTCATAACTGATAATGCTTGAAAGAAGCATTTATCACTAATACATGCATAAAGTCAAAACATAACAAAAATTCATTGAACTATCCCGAGGAATAACAAATCCTCAACTATCCTCCTCCTCATCATCAGCAGCTGCAGCACCAGCAGCACTAGAAGGAACGGTCTCAGCAGATCGGCTAGGGTCATATCGAGCGACAGCAGGATCAAAGTAACGATGTGCCTCACGGTCATCAATGCGATAGCCAAGCCTGGATGGATCACAAACTATAGGAATGGGGCCTCTAGGGTTGTGAGCAAGACTATATGACAAATCATGAATCGTGTTCGAGATGGCCTGGAGCTGAAGGGTAGTACGAAAATCCATAGCTCGGAACTAATCTAACATGAGAGTCTGAAGGGACTCAAGAGTAACACAGACAGGAGGATGAGTAGCCTGAGAATCAGGGAAATGGGAGTGACTACAGGTGGTGGAACCTGTGCAGGCTGAGCTGGGTGGCGATGCTCATGAAAATAGGCAGGAGCAGCATCCTCAGTACAGTCCTCAAGACTGACCTCAAAATACTGAAAGATGATAGGAAGATACATCGTGTATAGAAGGCGTCGCGAGGAATTCTTGCGACAACGATCCATAGCGGAGATGATAGTCTTGGGTAGACTGAAGAAAACATGAAAGTGAAAATGATAAATTGTCGAGAGTTCCATTTAAGAAATCTCATCTGTGGCAGTGTTCTTAGGAAGGATAGTGGAGAACACCAGGCGATAGAGATCATAAAAGTAGTTGTTCATGTGTCTAGGGCGAAGAGTGTCATGGGGTCGAGGATTCGGCTCACAAAGCGAATCACGGAAGGAATCAAAAGTTGTTCCCTCGGGAGACACAACAAATGTAATCTCTATAAGTGCTTCCCCGTCATTGGGTACATGGAGAATGATCGTGAGATCATCGACATCGAACTCAATGTCGACTCTACCAACTTTAGATTTCATCGTGCCCTTTGTGACCGAAAAATTACAATAAAACATACGAATGGCGTTTTTATAAATGGAAAAAGTGGATTGAACTAAATCTAGCAAATGATGATATGTGAATACAGTAGAGTGGTCAGGAAATAGTGTGAAGTTGATAGGAGCACCCAGACAGATTTTTCTCTTATAAAAATCCGTAAACCAAGAATCCGAAGCATCTTGGGACACAAAATAAATTCATCGTAGAAATCTCCATCAGGTCTCGAAGGAGTGTAAAGAGAAAAGCAGGCCGCCTCGTGAGGGGTCGAGGACGAACCTTCATCAACCTTCCTTTTCTTTTGAGAAGAAATAGGTTGCTTGGGAGCCATATGAAAAATAGCACGGAGAGAAAAGAGAGAGAGAGATACCAAAATTGATGGTGAACAGTGGAAGAGAACCTCTAGAGAGCTCCGAATCCGAAGTTTGAAAGCTTGAAGAGCTTGGACGAGGAAGAACAAGAAGGTTATGGTTAGGGTTTTCGGTAGGGTTTGGAGGTGCTTGATGAGGAAGATGATGAGAATTAGGTATTAAATAGAAGAGGGGCTCGGCTATCCAGCTTCTGTTCGAAATCCTCCAGACCGAGTTCGGTCCGAGTTCGGCCTGAACTCTGACCGAGTTTGGTCACTAGGGTTCAAGGCAGAGTTGGAAACAGTGTAATAGTTTTTAACATAAATACGAAAATAATTTGGAAATAATTGTGTTGAAGAAAATAATTTAATATTTATTAATTAATTCCCATAAATTGCTATAGCTACTTTGGGTTAGCTGTAGGGGCCGGATCCCAGCTAGCGGTAGTCCGAAGCCTAGTACACCGTGTCGCTTCAGGTTATTTACACCTTTGTGACAGAAGGGCCCATTTCGGCTTATAACCAAAATAAATTTAGCGAATTCATGTTCATTAAATAATATTATATTATATTACCTCAACATCCAGAATTCCTAATTCTCTTCATATAAAGTTAAAACGGTCTTCAGCCAAAGGCTTTGTGAAGATGTCAGCTAGTTGATGTTCAGTATCAACAAATTCTAAAACAATATCACCTTGTAAAACATGGTCTCTCAAAAAGTAATATCTAATTTCTATGTGTTTAGTGCGTGAATGACATATGGGATTCTTAGTGAGATTTATAGAGCTAGTGTTATCACAGTAAATGGGAATATGATGAAAGGATAATTGAAAGTATTCCAGAGTTTGTTTCATCAATAAAATTTGTGCACAACAACGTCCTGCAGTTATATACTCAGCTTCAGTAGTTGATAATACAACTGAATTTTGTTTCTTAGAAAACCAGGAAACTAAGGACTTTCCTAGAAAATGACATGTACCGTTGGTACTTTTACAATCGACTATGCATCCAGCAAAATCTGCGTCCGTGTAACCTACCAGGTTAAACAAATCAGATTTGGAATACCAAAGACTGGTTGTCAAAGTTCCTTTAAGGTATCGCAAGATACGCTTAACAGTACTTACATGTGATTCTTTAGGACAAGCCTGATATCTAACATATAAACATACAGCAAACATAATGTCTAGACGACTAGCAGTTAAGTATAGTAAACTACCAATCATACCTCTGTACTTACGTATGTCGGCCGGTGTATCGCTTTCATCTATATCAAGCTTTGTAGACGTTGCCATCGGAGTGCCAATAGGTTTGACATTTTCCATATCTAATTCCTTTAGCAAGTCTTTTGTATATT
>JANAVB010044648.1:0-35421 GCA_029216955.1 Iris pallida | reverse complement strand
CAAGGAGGGAAGTATGTGTGTGGTGGAGTGAGGGAATGTTGGATATTGTGTGGTGTTTGTATTAGAAATTAGATGGATGAGAGAGTGATGAGTTTAGAGAGAGTGGGTGATTTAGAGTGAAGGGTAGGACTTCACTGCTATAACAGCAGGTAGGAAGGGGGGCATTCAGCCATATGGGCATCCCCCATATCAGCATTAAGCAGTCCCAAAACCTGTCCTTATTAGCCCTGAAAACAGCCATTAAGCTGTCCCAAAACAGTCCCTAAAGCCTATAGCTGTCCCAAACCAGTCCATTTGGCAGCCGTGTACACCCTATTCCAGCCTTAGATTTCAGCCCCAAACCAGTCCAAGTGACAGTCCACATTACCCCATAAGCTGTCCTAAATCAGTCCCAAACGTGTCCCACAGTTCAGCCCTATTAGGACCCCTACTTGACAGCCATTGACAGCCCAAACTAGTCCCAAAACAGTCCCTAAAGCAGCCTATAGCTGTCCCAAACCAGTCCATTTGGCAGCCATGAACCCCCACATATTACCCCTAAAACAAGTCCCAAACTAGCCTATAGCTGTCCTATTCCAGCCCAAAAAACACCCCAAATCAGTCCACTATATGCCTATGTGTGTTTGTGTGTGTGTAAGAGTTTATATAGGAGTCAATATGTGAGCCTATATCAATGTGAGTGAGCTTAGTGTGTGTGTGTGTGAGCATATATATATATAGCTATATGCATATAGGTGTGAGCCTATAGGAGAGCCTATGTGTGAACCATATGTGAGTTGGTGAGTGAGTGTTGGTGTGTGGGTGTTTAGTTAGATGTGAGAATGGTATAAGGGTAAGGTAATGTTGAATAATCAACATGTGACCTAAGATGGACTAGATATCTAGGAAACCTATATTTCTTGGTAGATAAACCTTAGATAGGATAGTATCTAGCTACCCTAAGGAGCCTAGGCTAGTATCTTGAGTATTAGCGGGGTTTTCTTTGTAATGGGCAAGGTATCGGAAATACCTTATAAAGGATAAGTATAGGTATTTACCTAGAAGCTAAGGTATTGAGTTTAGAGTTTAATATATGATTAGAACTTGGTTCCCTTGGTTGGTAATGGTCAGATATAGTGCTCCTAGACTAGTTTTGACTTCGGTTGACCATTTTGACCAAAAGTCAACAAAAGTCAACCTAAGTCAAACTTAGCCTATAAGTGACTAGAATTGACCGAAACCAAACCAGAGTTGACTGAAAGTCAACAGTTGGTCAACATTAGACTAGTTTGACCTAGAGTTGACCTAGGGTTGACTCAGTATTGACCAGAGTTGACCAAAGTTGACTTTTTGATCAAAAGTCAACTGTAAGTCAACCCTTGACCCAGATTGACCTAGTTTAACTTGGATTGACTTCATGTGACCTTGTTTGACCTTATTGGTCCTAGTGTGACCCAGTTTGGCTCAGTATGACCTAGTATGACCTAGTCTAGCTTGGTGTGACTTAGTTTGACCTAGTTTTGACTTAGACTTGCATATCATGACTAGATTAGCTTTCCTTTCATCATTAAACCATGTTTTGACATGTAGTACCTTATTTTAGGTCTGTGATTACTCTGAGCGTCTGTTCACTTTATCAGCTCAGGACCACATGCGAGTACATTCACTGATAGTTTTCATTGTCTTGAGATTTGCTATATCCGATTCAGTTGTAGTGTCTTACTTGATTTCCAGACATGATAGTTCACGGACTAGTATATGTCGGATCCTTTCTTGAGATGTTGTTCCCGGATTACTTGGTATATTGGTACAAGACTCGACTTGTTACTTGTACTTGTATAGACATGGACTTAGGAGTGGGCTGATCACCTGCTTTTGAATCCCGTGTCATGACGTGTTATGTCCGATCTATTATACTATTCGGGGATGGGGAGTTATTAGTAGTTGTGTGATCAAAATTCCTACTTGTTCTTCACACTTGTTACTTGTTACTTGTCCATAGCTACTTGTTCATAACTTTCCATGGTGACCGACCTTATTCTTCACACTTGTTACTTGTTCGTAGCCGGTCAGATGGAAAGCCTGAACATGTTTTCCCAAGCCGATCACATAACCCACTAATAATTCAAGGCACCTTTTATATTTATTTATCATAGGAGGCTAAGTTCTGTTCGGGAGAAGGGTTACAACCCCGGTCCTTGTTTGGTTTAAGAGTTGTAACTCAGCTTCCGAATAGTTCCCAAGTCATCATATATATATATATATATATATATATATATATATATATATATATATATATATATATATATATATATATATTGTCGTCCTATTCATTACTCACATCTTGATATATATTTCATGTTGATTTTGTCTTGTATTTCACTATACTGTCTCTTATAGAATTTGTCAATTCATATGGAACTGCTGTTAGTGTTTGTACTTGCTCATTTTCCTGACAGGATACCGTTGATATATTACAGATGATTCATAGGCAGATTGCCCGAGCTATTATGGGGACAGGTCAGATGGAGTAGACCTGGACCGTGGCTTGTTAGTAGAGCCACAAGACTTTGCTCACCCAGGGTAGTGTAGCTTAGTTAGGTTTTCCTGGTCTGCCAGCCAGCTAGTACTTTTCAGACTGTAGATTTTTATACTATATTTCTGTGACTCTGTGGTGTTGTGTATAGCTTTGGGTTTGTGTGGATCTCAAACTTATTTTCTGCTTTCATCTATCATAATTCCTTTCCATGCTATCTACCTTAGTTTTACTTTATGATTGAGACTGTATTACTATGTCACCTCCATTCGGAGTGTATATACTGTACAGGTACTTTATACTGTGTCACGCCTCAGAACCAGAACACTGGAGAGCGGGGGCAGACATAGCCAGCTACGTATAATGAAATGGGATCCACTCCACTATACGGTCACGGCTGTCTAGATATATGAGGGTTTAACTACAAGCCATCAGTCTCCTATGGTCATGAACAAGCCTAGTGTCTCAATCACAAGCAAGTAAGTAAAGGTTACAAGAAGTAAGATCGCCAAATATACAATAGTAAGGCATCCCAAACATTACATATTTAGCTGATCATGAAGCTAGTCGTTACAAAATATGAAGACTAGCAAGAATTTTAGTCATACATGATCAACCCTAGGTTGCCAATCATGTTACAGCCCATAGACAGACAGTAAGTAAAAATGTACACGAGCTAACACTTGCTCGGCGGCTAAACGTCTCAAAAGAATAATTTTACAATAGAGTGGAAGAGCCAAAATAAACCCACTCGTTGCCAGGATTCCTTCTAGTGGTCACCATCTGGCTGGAAAGTCGGTAGATCCCCTGGGGTTGCTCCGGAATCTGGCCTTACAAAACCAGCTGGGTCAGATCCCGGAAAGAGCAAGTGCTACAAAGGAGGCTTCACATAGGAACTAAAACCAGCATATCACAAGAATATAATTACATAAAAGACAGTAATAAAAGGCTCGATATTAAAAGAAGAACAACAGTCATAATAGAGTACGAGGGAACCATTCAAGTAGCCAGGTCACAACCCTTAAACCAAATAAGGACCGGGATTGTAATCCTTCACCTGAATAGAACTCCGTCTCCAAATCTTGTTGGTAAGGTAAACCATATCAAGCATGACAGGTGATATACGATGAGATAACCATGGGACTATTCAGATAACCAGGTTATAACCCGTAAACCAAACAAGGACCGGGATTGTAACCCTTTGTCTGAACAGAACTTGGTTTCTCCTACCATTTATCGGCAAGATAAAATAAGAAATCAGGACATGTAACAATCTTGTATATGATCAAGACAAGACTAGACTGGTTGAACTTCATCCATCATTCACGGCCAAGCAATAAGTACGGCTTGATACTTTAACTAACTAGGGTTATCACAAGCCTTAGTTACTAGCAAGATGCAATGAGATTGTTCCACAGCCACAAGCCTTGCAGACCATCCAGGTTATCCAGGTCGAATATTAGTACAATAAGGGTGCAACACATGACAGTGTGCTGGAAATGTGCCATACTCGTTGGCAGGCTACAGATCCCAAGTGGGGCGCCCAGATAACGGGATTGCCTGTAGCTGGGAAATCTCTTCATGACTACTGGATTATTCTAGTTGTTAGCCTTAGTCGAATTCAGTGGGTATCCCTGACCGTGGTACTCAGGGGTCCCCGTCCTAGACATGATGCAAGACAAGACGGGTTCATTTGTACAAGTACAATCGTCCACGGTGTCCAGGTCATTCATACTGGTCATGTCATGTTAGCCGTCGCAACAGCATTTCGAAAAATATCATGTTAGGTTTATCATGTCAAGAGTGCGCCACGGCGGACCACCATCATTCATTATCATTCATTATTACTAGTCAAGAGTGCACCACACGGGTCACTATAAAGTCATTCTCATTTATCAAGGAGGGAAGAAACTTGCACATTTAAATAATAATAATATAATATATATATTCTTGAAGCCAAGGAGAAACTCTACAACTTTTCTTTTGGGAGTGGGAAGAAATTCTGACCACAATTCAGGCAAATAAAATATTTAAACAATCAAAGTGGACCCCATGCGGCCCAAAAGTGGAAGAACATACATGCGGCCAAAGAGAGTGGGAGGCCACCCACGCGGCCAGGCAAAGCTTATGCGGCCAGAAAATAACTGAAGGGGGCCATGCGGCCAGCAAGAAATATTCATACAACTAGAAAAGACAAGGAGAGAGGAACCCGTAATAAATGCAAGCTTCCACTCAAGCAAAGAAAAGGACACGTGGCCACTCAAGTACTGGGGTCATGTGGGACCCAACAATTAATGCAGTAAGAAAAGGTTCACGTGAACCATTTAAATATTGGTTCACGTGGCCAAGCAATTATTACGCATATTATAATATGCCATCCAAGAATATTAAGCATGCAGCAAGATTGCATGCATGCAAATTGAATATATCATGGCAGCAAAGCCATATGCGGCTCACTAATATTCATGCGGCTACAAGAATTAGCCATGCAAATTGCCAGCACAAAAGTGCATATGCGGCTGAATGGATGCAAGGTCATGGCATTATTTAATATGTGTTGGTGCATGCGAATGACAAGACATTATTTAATATATACTACTAATGCTTTAAGCAAAATACTAATGCCATGCATTATACAAAAGCATGCAAATGCTTTAAGCAATAACTAATGCCATGGCATTATTCTTCCTGCAGCGCATCAACTAATGCCATGCTTTAACTAAAGCATGCAAATGCTTTAAGCATTTAATGCCATGCTTTATACTATCCTTAGGCCATGCGGCCACAGTAAATGGAAAAGAATGGGGGGAGAGCCGCATATGCTATGTGGCCACAAGTAACAATGCAAGCATTTAATGCTTGCATGAAGTTTAATCCATGCGGCCATGAAGTTTACTACTAATGGCCTATGCGGCTCATTGTTAATGCATAAAACAATATGCATACAAGCTGAGGTATTAATGCTAATACTAATTAAGGTATGCATGTATGTTCATTATTTTATATTTAAATATTACTGCTTGTAAAGGCTAATGCTTTTAATTGCATGCAAATGCAAGTGCCATATGCGGCTGAATACTGTTCCATGCTGCCAACTGAATTCTCATACGGCCAAGTATTTGTTTAATGCAAGCAAATATCTAATGCATGCATACAATTAATGCTAAGGCCAAGTAATATTTAATACTCATGGCAATTATTTAATGCATGCAATTAATACTTGCAAGGCCATGCGGCCAAGAATAACAAATGGCCATGCGGCTCAGACAAGTTGCATGCAAGCTTGCAAGCAACTTAATTAATGCAAGCACAGTGCATATGCGGCCAAGAATGCAATTAATGGCTCCCTCAGAGAACATGTCCATGAAAATACCATGGCCTCCATGCTCCTCCCAACCATAATAGAAACTCAAATCTGGACTTCCGTAGGTCAAATTTAGACAAAATGGAATTCTCTACAATATGGAACCATCAACTAGCAAAAATATGCAAGCTTGATAGATCAAATTCATGGAAACCGAAAATACCACAAAACTAGATCTACAAGAAATTAACCACAGAAATGAAAAGTGCTAAGTACTAAAGTGGGTTAGAAACACATGAGAAAGACAATGGAACAATAAAAATGGGGTTCCTCTATGAAGCAAGATGCACTTGCCTAATCTCTCTCTCTCCTGGTAGGTAAAGAGTAAAGATGGAGAAGAAGAAATGAGTAATGAGTAATAATGGAAGAGAGAGAGTAGGATTGATATTTATGGTAGGAGTGGTGGAAGGTGGGAGTGGTTCTCCACATGATAAACTAAAACAAGCAAGGTCAAATAAATCGAAACGAACCAAGCCAATGTAATTACCATGATGAACCATAAGCCAATTAAACCAATCAAACAAAATTAACCAAAATTAACTAATCATGATTAACAAAAATACGGGTCCAAAACATGTATACGTACACTAAATACGTATCATGAATTTGTGATACTACATCCTACTCACCTTAAAAGAATTTCATCCTCGGAATTTAATCAAGTGGCTAGAGATGCAGGGACAAGATATACCAAGCAATCAATCAAATAATCAATCATGCAAGCAAGGAATTGAAGGCATAAGGAAGAGGGAAAACATTCTGCTAGGAACCTCTCTGCCGGTTCTGAATCTGAGCTTGGACCAGGGCATACTGCTGGGGTCTCTGCTGCTGGAAGACTTGTGCCTGAGGCGACAATGGCCTCGGAGGCTGATACTGCTGTTGCTGCTGTACTGGTGCTGGTGCTGGTCCCCTTACCGAGGGACTAGTCTGGGCCGATGACGAACTGGCCCTATTCGGACAGGACCCTATCTTGTGGTCCGGTGCCCCATAAGCCAAACACAGTCCCTGTGCTCTGCAACACTCCGAAACAACGTGTCCTGGCTTCCCACAATGAGTGCAGCCCATTGCGGAAGACTGCTTCTGCTTCTGTTGCTGAGGGGACGTGACTGACGTTACTGAGGCTGCCTGCCTCGGAGTTCCAATTGTCAAAGCCCTGACTGCCGGGGCTGGTGCTGTCGACTGGGTCATCTGGCCGTGAGATCGCTTCTGACCTCCGGTCATGTCCACGATCCTGTGGGAGGTATACTCGTACCTCTTGGCTGCTCTCAATACCGCATCGAAAGTCTGATGCTCAAACTGCTCCACTACCAGCAGAATCTCTAAATGGAGTCCCTGCTGAAATCGTTGAGCTCTGTCGAACTCGATCTCCATCAAGGTGGGAGCAAACCGACTAAGCCTAGAAAACTCAAGGGATAATTCAAAGATATGGAATAAATCAAATTCCTCTTTGATAGAAAATCAAAAGACAAGGTTTCATAGGGAAGCCAAGTTAATCATCTCCCTCTGTGTCACGATCCGTACCCAGTGTAGGGGAATGAGAAGTGGGTACGTCCAGCCTACGCCGCAGTGTCGGCGGTAGAACGCTGTTCTAGGTCACTATCTAATCAATAACTCATGCAATTATATAATATATCTGTCATAATCTCAACTCTGAATGGAGGACAAGTATAAGATACGATGATACTCAATCATAATCTAAGAACGATAAGATAACACATGAGTCTAACAACTATATGAAACTCAAGCAACTTAAATAAACTTCTAAACAACATCTCAAACAATCTCAATACAACTCAATCTCTACTTATTACAAACAAGTTCTAAAAGTGAAACTAAACTATAAACTAGTAGTCTACTCCAAGCTCTACTGGTCCTTTAGGCTACCTGTGAATCTCCAGGTTACCTATAATAATTTCAACATGTATAGTCAGGACAGGAACGAGCACAATACATCTCACGCAGTTCATATCATGTTAGGAAATATAAAGCATTCAAAAGAGTAAAATACATGGACTATAAGAAAATATATATAAAAACGAAAGAGATTTGATAACTAGAAATATCTATATACATGATAAGTAAGAACTGTAAGTAACCTGTGATTTAGAGCATAAGATGGTTATATAAACAGTTTAGGTTTAAGAGATGGGACTCCATTATACGTGAGGGCACAATGGACATATATAAGAGTTTCATAAGATTTCACAAGATGGGATTTTGATCACATAACCATTTTCTACTCACCCTCCCCAATCAATACATAAGGATCCAATCAAGTTACGTTATCTTGCACAAGAGGTTTTTATCATATTTGCTCACGTGATCTTGAGAGTACAAGATTGCACAAGAGTATACATGAATAGAGGTGTACATAAAATATAAGATGTTCGTAAAAAGCACATGACAACTATATTTGATGCACCCCGAGGGAGATAACATCGCATGACAAGATCCATATAGTACCAATCTGTGATAATAATGTGACAGCATCATGTAAAGTAATTTAGAGCAAGAATATAAATCCTAGCAAGTATGAAACGGTCAGAGAATGTACTCGCCTGATACCCTGAACAGCTGATATAAAAAGATGGTCAACTGGAGTCACAGAGTCCTAGTTAGAGCAACACAGGTTATAAATAGTTCAATTTATATGGTAATTGAAATTATAATGCAATCTACATGAGTCTAAGTCAATCTAGGTCAAAGTCAACTCTTGGTCAACTATAGTCAACTAGTCTAGTCAAACTAGGACAACTAGTCTAATATGGTCAAACTAGCTAAGATTTGGTCAACAATGGTCAAACTAGTCTAGGTTAGTCAATTCTACGTCTAAACAAGTCTATGGCCGAAACAATAAGTATACTAGTACCATTGCTATCTAACAAATAGCCTAAATCAAGGCACATAGCTAAACCATATAGCTAACAAGGCACACAAACTTAGTTATATAATATACATTACATATATATCACATATATCCTTACCCATATAGTACCACCCTAACACATACATATATATATATATATATATATATATATATATATATATCATATATCAAGTATATACATATCCTCACTATGAACCATAACCTATATCTATATACTCTCATAATATATATAGATACTATATAACCCAAAAATATATATACCTATCTATATAACCCTTCCACAATCTAACATTACCTACTCAAACTCAAACACTGAGACACTAATCCACTAACACTAGGATACCATATCAACTTTGGTCATATTGGCATCCCAAAACTAATACCTTGGTCATAAGGTAAACTAATCATTTACCTTGAAGGTAAAGGTAATTCATATTTATCTTAAAATACTAACTTGGTATCATGAGATACCAAGATATTCCTCAAATATCTAATTAACTAACTATCTAATGTACTAAAATAACATCTTAAGTAATATCTAACATATGACCTATAGAGACTAACTTGCTAATATACCAATATCTAGAACTAACATAACCTACTAACATATCAATATCTAATATACTAGATATTTAACATCAAATTATCTAACAACATATCAAATATCTAACAAAATACTAACCTCTACTATCTAACTAACTTAAAAACTAACAAATATAACTTACACTAACATATAACTCAAACATATCTAACCTTCTACTAACTAACATCTAACAAACATACTAACATATATTACCTAACAATAATATATATATATATATATATATATATATATATATATATATATATATATATATATATATATATATATATATACTATATCATACATATACTCGACAACCTATGATACCTACATTCATTTAATATCCATACTATATAGGCTTATAGGTTACACAAAATGCCTATATCGTATAGTCACTCTTCTACTTAAAATCAATAATGTACCAATTGGACATTCACTAAATTCTAGGATTAAAGTATATCGTAGCCCTTCGTGTTAGCTTTTCAAAACTTCAAACGAATCGTATTTTTGTGTACGGAAGCTCCCGGAACCGCGAAAACACCGAAATGCGTGTCTTTCGAACAGCTGACACTCAAATAGTTTTACAGAAAGTTCTAGAATAATTTTGGCTTATTAAAATATATATTTGGAAAGCTAACTTCGATACTGTTCTTTTAAAAAACCCGAAAGATTAACCGGAGTTCTGAGCTAAAAGTTATGACATTTCTAAGTTTCTATGGATACTAAAAACGTGGATGAATATTATGACAAATTTGGGTTGTTTTGGACAAAATAAACACATGTAGGCCAAGATACTTGGATACCAACATAGGTATCTAAATGAAACTCATTCTAACCATCCTAACTAAGATCAATCCACTCTCTAACCATTCTAAAACTAAATTTAAAATACAATTAATCCTATTAGGTAATAAATCAAACACATGGGGTGTCCTAATTTGGGATCTACCAAGTAGGACACAAAACATATATCTAAAATCCTCAAGAGAGTTCCAAATGGCCTCAAACTTGAATCTAAAGGGGGTACATTATCACTTCCCGTTCCCAGAATACGTATTTTAATACGTGTACTGCTTGAATATATTTATTTAATATTTATCATGTATTTTTCTGTATTTAAATTCTTTTAATTTCATGCTAATTATTTTTCTGCATTTTACTTCCTGCTTTTACTTTACTTTGGGTTCGGCACGAGTTGGTTTATTTTCCAGCCTTGGGTGGTTCAACAATTCCCCACCTACCACCACCCTCATTTAAAGCCCCAAACCCCTTTTCTCTCTCTTCATTACTTCTCCTTCACCATTACTTTTCTTCATCCTCCATAACTCTCTCCCACCTACCTAGCCGCATAGGCAAGTGTCAACTTGCTTCTTGATGGATCTTCATTTTTGTTGTTCCATTGGCTTCCTCTCAAGATTTTTAGATACTTTAGTATTTAGTATTTTCAATTTCCATGGCTCATTTCATATAGATCTAAGTTTAATGCATTTTCAGATTTTCTTGGGTTTGATCTAGCTAACTTTGTTATTTTCAAGTTTTGATGGTTCCATGTTGTAGAGAATTTTATTCTACCCCATTTTGACCTAAGAAAGTCCAGATTTGGACTTGGATTGAAGGATTTAGAGAGTCCGAAAGCAAGGGATTCCATGGTTCTGTTCTCGAAAATTGGAGAAGAAGAACAGTGCTTAGCCGTATGAGTTTTCATGCGGCAAATCTCCTGGCCGCATGAGCAACCCTGGCCGCATGAGATCCTGGCCGCATGGCATTTAGCATCCAGCCGCATAAAGCTCATTTTCTCAGCCGCATATGCATTCTCAGCCGCATGAGTTTCCTGGCCGCATGAGCTTCTGATTTTCTGGCCACATTAAGTGCTGGCCGCATGAGTATCTTAATCGCATGGAGTTTTGAGCCGTATAAGCTTAATACTCTCCAGCCGCATAGGTGCATTACTTTCCTGGCTGCATGGCTTTAGCAGCCGAGCCGCATGAACTTATCCAGCCGCATAAGGCATTGATCGTATCCAGCTGCATAAGGACCCGAGCTCTATTTTTAGCCGCATAGGCGCATGTCTTCTTAGCCGCATAGGCGTATGTCTTCTTAGCCGCATGGGTTTATCCGCTTCCAGCCGCATGAGACTTTATAGCCCGAGCCGCATGAGACTCTATTCTTTTCAAACCGCATAAGGCTTGTGATTCTGAGCCGCATGGACTTAGTTCACCCGCAGCCGCATAGGCTCGTGCTATCCCAGTCGCATGAGATTTCACTGTTCCCGCCACATGAGTTTGAATCCCAGCCGCATGGACTTAGTTTTCTTAGCCGCATATGCATGTTTTACGCAGTCGCATGAACCAATGATTTCCTGGCCGCATGGACCCTAGCCCATAATGCCTTTGGGGCTGATTCTGTCTGAGTTGACCTTAATTAATATGGATTGTTATCTTGGCATTAATTAACATTGAATGTTATTAGTAATTGATCATGCGTTCCTAGTTGGAACTAAGAGACTGGCTAGTCGTCTTATTGAATTGAATGAATGAGACACGTTCATATTAAACTATAAACTATTGTAATCGATTGGCCAATCCCGAATATTGGCATACAGGTACATGCAGGCTTCAATATTATTTATTTTTCTACAAAAGCAGCATGTGTACTTTATGGTCAAGGCATGATTATTCTATGGTTAGTTTTCATTGTTGCATTACGCTATGTAAGACCTACAACCTAACTGCACGGGTATCGTTGTAGAGTGTGCATATCGTACCCCGTACGAAAGTACTCATTTTGAATGACCATGATCCACGGCATGGAATTTTACTTAACATAGAGGCTACTAAGTTAAATAAAATAATGATTGCATGGAGAGAATGGATTCCCGAGTTCTTACATGGCAGCCCTCTTTGGGACTATTAGTGCCCGACAGGCTGGCTGGTTTCCACAGATACTGCAAATCTGTCACACGGATAGGGAGCGGTATCTGCTTATATTATTTATTGTATATTGATAACGGGCGTCCTGCTGGGACTCGTCTAATTCATGATTGGCGTAATTGATTGACTGGATAGACTAGCCTTGCTTGCACATAGTAAGAACTGAGGAATCCCTTATTGCACATTCCAAGGTAACTTGGAACCCACAATAGCAAATCGTAGTAGTTGCATGGCCGTTTAAGTTGACTTATTTGTGTACTGTACCTACTCTGTTAACTAACTGAGATAATCAGAATATCAGGACATGACGTGCCAACTTCTGTCCTTGTTTGGTTGGGAGGTTGGTTCGAAGCGTCGTGATGTGAATCCCAGTGGCAAGCAGAGATCTATTTATCATATTTCCTTATTACTGGTTATAACTCCTCATATCGTGATCCCTTGCGGTACTTGCTATTAGAGGTCTAACCTCTCTGGTTTTGCATGGCTAGATTTAGAGCCGGTCTCCGAGGACTCAGCTTACTTCCACCTCCAAGATGATCAATACTAGAGGAATGATCGCAGGAGGGCTCGAGTGGGTTCCTTACTTCCCCGTTCGTTTTGTTACTTACTTTATAATTTGCCGTTTGGCACCGACATGTTAGTCGGATCGTCTTGTACTTACTTTTACATAATTGTAACTAAGTCAGGCTGCAGCTGATAAACAATTGTGTATACCTTGCTTCATCATCTGGCTATGTTTTATAAAGCCAGATATCAAGAACATTTTGACTAAGCGTTTGGGACGTCTTACTGCTTATCTTATATGTTCTCTATTACTGTTTCTTGCTTGAATGATTGAGACAATAGATGTGAAGTGACCATAGCGAGACTTTCATGTAGTATGCACCCCCTCGTCTTTTAGACAGCATTGATCGTATTATACGATATTCATCTACCCGTAATACGTAGCTGGCTGAGTCGTTTCCCCCGCTCTCCAGTATTCTGGTTCTGGGGCGTGACAAGGTTTTAGTGGTGGCCCATGCAGGTCTGATTTTAGAATTGTGGGGTGTTTTAATTTATTGGATGTCTCAATCGCCCATGTTCCCCCTTGATCTCATGATTCGTTGATTCTCAACCCTAGCTTGGCATTCCGGTATCATTCGACTTCATTGATCCTTCATGTCCGATCGTTTGATTGCTCTCTTATCCCTTTCCTTAGGGGCACTTCATCTGTATCTGTCTGAACTGGACAGCAACAACAAGGGAAACATGGACAACATGACCAGGTTGGTCAGCTACAAAGGCCAGTACTACCTCAAGAGACTATCCAAGAAGAAGTGATAGTGGAACCAGCAGCTGGACCACAGTATTCGGAAGTTCCAACACCACCAATAGTTCCACCTACCCCCGTGGAAGTAGACACGCCAGCCCTTCTGGAGATCATGAGAGGGATGATGGCTACTCAGCAAAATCAGATGTTGGCCCAGCAATGCATGCACGCTCAGATACAAGAGCATAATGTACTACTCAACCAAGGATTGCAGACGGCTTTGGAAAGAGGGGCAAGAACAGATTCATGAGCATCAACCAGATTTTGCAAGTACAACCCCTACCGTTTCGGGGGCACGGATAATGCCATCTCAGCAGATACGTGGCTTAAGGATATTGAGGCTATTCTGACAGCAGCTAAGGTGCCGGCAGAAGAACGTGTGGATCAAGTGAAGTTGTTACTTCAGGATCTCGCATGTGATTGGTGGGAATCAGAGAAAGTGGGCATCAGACGTCCTGTTGCTTGGGACAATTTCACCGCAAGATTCAAGACGAAGTACTATAGAGTTGTGGCGTAGTTTGAGCTACAATAGAAGTTTATCAACCTTAAGCAGGCTGGCAAGACAGTGGATGCTTATGCAGCGAAGTTCTGCAGATTTAGTAGGTTCGCCCCGGAGATGGTAGCAACAGAGAGCCAGAGGGCTATGAGGTTTCAACAAGGGTTTCATCTTGAACTCTTACAATTGGTAGAGGGGCACAACTACCAGACTTTCGATGAGGTATTAACGGCAACCCAAAGGCATGAGATCACCATTCAGAGGATCACGACAAGGACTGGAGGTCAGAAGAGATCCCACAGTCAGATTGAAGGAGGAGGGGGAGCAGCACCCCGAACAACAGCACCGTCCATTGGCATTCGCATTCACGATGTGGCAATACGAGGGCCAGTACCACCAAGACAGCAGCAGTAACAGCAACAGAAGAAGAACCAGCAACCCCCAGCGGGCTGCACTTATTGTGGGAAGGTAGGGCACACTAGAAATGTGTGTCGAACATTGAACGGGCAATGTTTGATATGTGGAAGCCTAGATCATCGGGTTACCACCTGTCCTATGAATTCGAGGTCAAGAGGACCAGTACAACAATTTCCTACTCTGGCAGCACCAGGGGCAGGCCAGTATCGAGGACCAGCGGTGGCAGTGAGACCGTTGGCTCAGCGCCCGTTTATGTCGCAAGCTCAGATGTTTCGGCAGCAGGGACCGCCGATGCAGCAACACCAGCACAGACTACCCCAGCATCATCAAGGCAGGGGCCAGCAGCAACACCAGGCTAGGCCGCAGCATGGGAACCAACAAGGAGGTCGAGGGCAGGCATTCACTCTGTCCTTGAAAGAGGCATTGGCATCGGGAGATGTTGTGGCAGGTAATATTCTCGTCGCCTCATATCCCGCAGTAGCATTGTTTGATTCGGGAGCATCACACTCATTTATATCTGCACAATTTGCAACATGGTTAGGAATAGAGTTCGAGGCATTGCCAGGGAGGTTGAATATACTCACTGGTAATGGGCTCGTAGGAGTTAGTAGGGTTATTCTAGCATGTAGTGTTGTAGTTTGCGGGCATTCCTTACCCGCCCGGTTGATAGAATTTTCTGTTAGAAATTTCGACGTTATCTTAGGCATAGACTGGCTGAAAGACAGTCATGCGACAATAGATTGTCGTAGAGGGAGTGTATCTTTTGATATTACAGGCATGAAGAGGTTCACCTTAGTCAGATCAGTGGCAACTCAACATGAGCAGGAAGTAGTAACGACAATGGAAGAAGTTCTAGTTCCGAAGGTAGTTGAAGAGTTTCTAGGCGTATTTCCCGAAGAACTTCCAGGTTTACCCCCGGTTAGGGATATTGAGTTCAGTATAGAATTGGTATCTGGAACTAAACCGATATCAGATCGAGTTTATAGAATGGCAGATTCAGAGCAGGCTAAGGTATATTAGCACATAGAGGAACTGAAGGAGAAGAAGTTCATCCAAGCTAGCATATTACCATGGGCAGCACCAGTGGTACTTGAGGGGAAGAATGATGGGTCATCCAGATTGTGCATCGATTACAAGAAGCTTAACGCGACAACAGTAAAGAACAAGTACCCACTACCCAGGATTGACGACTTGTTTGATCAGTTGAGCAGAGCTAGAGTTTTCTCCAAGATAGATCTTCGTTCAGGGTATCATCAAGTGAGGGTTCGGAAGGAGGATACTACTAAGACAACATTCAGGTCGAAGTATGGGCATTATGAGTTCTTGGTAATGCCGTTTGGTTTGACCAATGCTCCAGCAATATTTATGGATTTGATGAACCGCATCTTTATGCCATACTTAGACCAGTTTGTCGTTGTGTTTCTTGACGATATTCTTGTATACGCTGCCAGTGAAGAGGAGCATGAAGACCACCTCCAAAAAGTGTTACAGGTTCTGAGAGAGAATCAGTTGTATGCCAAGCTCAGCAAGTGTGAGTTTTGGTCGGATCATATTTCATTTTTTGGGTCACATCATATCAGAAGCTAGAGTAGCAGTGGATCCCAAGAAGGTAGAAGCAGTAGAGAGTTGGCCAGTACCCAAGACCGTAGCTGATGTATGGAGTTTTTTGGGATTGGCAGGATATTACAGAAGGTTCGTATCAGACTTTGCAAGGCTTTCAGCACCCATGACCCGCTTGACACGGAAGGATGTACCATTCGTCTGGTCGGTAGAATGCCAGGCATCATTTGAGAATCTGAAGCAGAAGTTGATATCAGCACCTATTCTTACATTGCCAGTTGGACCCGGAGGTTTTATTATATATTGTGATGCGTCAGGTAAAGGACTTGGATGTGTTCTTATACAACATGGGAAGGTGATAGAATATGTATCTAGGCAACTTTGAGACCACAAAAAGAATTATACAACTCATGACTTGGAGTTGGCAGCAGTAGTATTTGCTTTAAAGCTATGGAGGCATTACTTATATGGTGACCGAGTGGACATGTACACAGACCATAAAAGTCTGAAGTACATCTTTACTCAGAGGGAAATGAACATGAGACAGAGAAGATGGTTGGAATTGATCAAGGATTACGACGTGGAGCTTCAGTATCATCCAGGCAAGGCTAATGTGGTAGCAGACGCTCTTAGCAGGAGAGACGGCACATTTATGTTGACAATGCAGAAGCATATCTTAGAAGACCTTCAGGAGATGGGCATCGAGGTTATACTTCCTAGTAATGTTGGAGTTCTGGCGAGTCTACAAGTTCAATCCGACTTGGTAGACATGATCAAGGCAGCTCAGGCGCAGGACCTAAGGATTCAGAAGCTTAGGGCAGAATGTGAGCCAGGACTCAGAAAAGAGATAAGAATTCATGAAGATGGTACGCTTAGGTTTGGATCACGTCTATGTGTACCTAGTGGAGATATCAGACAGAAGGTTATGACAGAAGCTCACAGTTTTCAGTATTCTATACACCCTGGAGGGACCAAGATGTACCAAGATATCAAGCAGCACTTCTGGTAGAACGAGATGAAGAGGGAGATAGCTAGATTCGTTTCCTGTTGCTTGATATGTCAGCAAGTGAAGGCAGAACAGCAGAGGCCAGCTGGATTATTGCAACCGCTTCCTATTCCGTAGTGGAAGTGTGAGCATATCACAATAAACTTTATGACTGGTTTACCGAGATCACCAAGTGGTAAATATGCTATTTGGGTGATAGTAGATCGACTTACAAAGGTGGCACATTTTCTTCCTTTCAGAGTAGGACAATCTACAGAAAAGTTGGCAGAGTTGTATATGCAGCAAATAGTCAGGCAGCATGGAGTCCCTATCAGTATTGTGTCGGATAGAGATACCTATTTTATATCACATTTCTGGAAGAGTTTACATCATGTTCTGGGTACCAAGTTGAGATTTAGTACGACTTACCATCCATAGATGGACGGGCAATCAGAAAGAACAATTCAGACTTTGGAAGATATGTTGAGGGCTTGCACCTTAGATTTTGGAGGATCTTGGGAGAGCCACCTGCACTTAGTCGAGTTCTCGTACAACAACATTTATCAAGCTAGTGTCCGGATGACTCCATTTGAAGCACTATATGGTAAAAAGTGTAGGTCGCCACTAGCATAAGATGATATCGGGAAGAGAAAGATGCTAGGCCCAGAAATGATTGTCCAGACCGTTGAAGTGGTTAAGGAAATTTGAGAGCGACTTCGAGTTGCGCAGGATCGACATCGTCATTGGGCGGACCAGCATCGTAGGCCGCTAGAGTTTTCTGCGTGTTCTTGTGGATCTCACCTACCCGTGTGGTCATTAGATTTGGCGTTCGCAGGAAGTTGAGTCCACGGTACGTGGGCCCGTTTGTTATCCTTGATAGGGTAGGCGATGTTGCTTATCGTTTATCCCTTCCACCTTCGTTACGAGAGGTACATGACGTGTTTCATGTATCTCAGTTGCGAAGGTATGTATCAGACCCAAGCTATACCCTTGATCACTCTGAGATGGTTGTTGGTACCAACCTGTCTTACGAGGAACAACCTGTGTCTATTTTGGACCGAAGAGAGAAGATACTCAAGAACCGAACAATTAGCCTTGTCCGGGTTGCTTGGGGTCATCACTCTTTAGGGGAGTCAATGTGGGAACGTGAGAATGATATCCGATCACGGTATCTGTACCTGTTTGACTCACAATGTATATCTCTTTTTGTATACCTTGATTGTCTCAACTTCTCATGCTTGTCAACTTATGAGTAAAATTGCTTGATGTCGTGCATTGTTAAAAATAGATATGTTACTTGCTATTGACATTGTAGAATGATTGCTAACTCAATTTTCTTGTACTTAGATTAGTTTAGCCCCGATGTTTCTATCCTGCTTGGAATTAAAATTCCGAGGACGAAATTTTTTTAAGGAGGGTAGAGATGTCACTTCCCGTTCCCAGAATACGTATTTTAATACGTGTACTGCTTGAATGTATTTATTTAATATTTATCATATATTATTCTATATTTAAATTCCTTTAATTTCACGCTAATTATTTTTCTGTATTTTACTTCCTGCTTTTACTTTGCTTTGGGTTCGGCCCGAGTTGGTTTATTTTCCAGACTTGGGTGGTTCAACAATTCCCCACCTACCACCACCCTCATTTAAAGTCCCAAACCCCTTTTCTTTCTCTTCATTACTTCTCCTTCACCATTACTCTTCTTCATCCTCCATAACTCTCCCCCACCTACCTAGCCGCATAGACAAGTGCCAACTTGCTTCTTGATGGATCTTCATTTTTGTTGTTCCATTGGCTTCCTCTCAAGATTTTTAGATACTTTAGTATTTAGTATTTTCAATTTCCATGGCTCATTTCATATAGATCTAAGTTTAATGCATTTTTGGATTTTCTTGAGTTTGATCTAGCTAACTTTATTATTTTCAAGTTTTGATGGTTCCATGTTGTAGAGAATTTTGTTCTACCCCATTTTGACCTAAGGAAGTCCAGATTTGGACTTGGAATGAAGGATTTAAAGAGCCCGGAAGCAAGGGCTTCCATGGTTCTGTTCTCGAAAGTTGGAAAAGAAGAACAGTGCTTAGCCGTATGAGTTTTCATGCGGCAAGTCTCCTGGCCGCATGAGCAACCCTGGCCGCATGGCATTTAGCATCCAGCCGCATAAAGCTCAGTTTCTCAGCCGCATATGCATTCTCAGCCGCATGAGTTTCCTGGCCGCATGAAGTGCTGGCCGCATGAGCTTCTGATTTTCTGGCCGCATGAAGTGCTGGCCGCATGAGTATCTTAGCCGCATGGAGTTTTGAGCCGCATAAGCTTAATACTCTCCAGCCGCATAGGCACATTACTTTCCTGGCCGCATGGCTTTAGCAGCTGAGCCGCATGAACTTATCCAGCCGCATAAGGCATTGAACTTATCCAGCCGCATAAGGACCCGAGTCCTATTTTTAGCCGCATAGGCGCATGTCTTCTTAGCCGCATAGGCGCATGTCTTGTTAGCCGTATGGGCTTATCCGCTTCCAGCCGCATGAGACTTTATATCCCGAGCCGCATGAGACTCTATTCTTTTCAAGCCGCATAAGGCTTGTGATTCTGAGCCGCATGGACTCAGTTCACCCGCAGCCGCATAGGCTCGGGCTATCCCAGCCGCATGAGATTTTACTGTTCCTGCCGCATGAGTTTGAATCCCAGCCGCATGGACTTAGTTTCCTTAGCCTCATATGCATGTTTTACGCAGCCGCATGAACCAATGATTTTTGGGCCGCATGGACCCTAGCCCATAATGCCTTTGGGGCTGATTCTGTCTGAGTTGACCTTAATTAATATGGATTGTTATCTTGGCATTAATTAATATTGAATGTTATTAATAATTGATCATGCGTTCCTACTTGGAACTAAGAGACTGGCTAGTCGTCTTATTGAATTGAATGAATGAGACACGTTCATATTAAACTATGAACTATTGTAATCGATTGGCCAATCCCGAATATTGGCATACAGGCACATGCAGGCTTCAATATTATTTATTTTTCTACGAAAGCAGCATGTGTACTTTATGGTCAAGGCATGATTATTCCGTGGTTAGTTTTGATTGTTGTATTACGCTACGTAAGACCTACAACCTAACCGCACGGGTATCGTTGTAGAGTGTACATATCGTACCCCGTACGAAAGTACTCATTTTGAATGACCATGATCCACGGCATGAAATTTCACTTAACATAGAGGCTACTAATTTAAATAAAATAATAATTGCATGGAGAGAATGGATTCCCGAGTTCTTACATGGCAGCCCTCTTTGGGACTATTAGTGCCCGACAGGCCGGCTGGTTCCCACAGATACTGCAAATCTGTCATACGGGTAGGGAGCGGTATCTGCTTATATTATTTATTGTATATTGATGACGGGCGTCCCGCTGGGACTCGTCTAATTCATGATTGGCGCAATTGATTGACTGGATAGACTAGCCTTACTTGCACATAGTAAGAACTGAGGAATCCCTTATTGCACATTCCAAGGTAACTTGGAACCCACAATAGCAAGTCGTAGTAGTTGCATGGCCGTTTAAGTTGACTTGTTTGTGTACTGTACATACTCTGTTAACTAACTGAGATGATCAGAATGTCAGGACATGACGTGCCAACTTCTGTCCTTGTTTGGTTGGGAGGTTGGTTCGAAGCGTCGTGATGTGATGTGAATCCCAGTGGCAAGCAGAGATCTATTTATCATATTTCATTATTACTGGTTATAACTCCTCATATCGTGCTCCCTTGCGGTACTTGCTATTAGAGGTCTAACCTCTCTGGTTTTGCATGGCCAGATTTAGAGCCGGTCCCCGAGGACTCAGCTTACTTCCACCTCCAAGATGGTCAATACTACATGAATGATCGCAGGAGGGCTCGAGTGGGTTTCTTACTTCCCCGTTCGTTTTGTTACTTACTTTATAATTTGCCGTTTGGCACCGACATGTTAGTCGGATCGTCTTGTACTTACTTTTACATAATTGTAACTAAGTCAGGCTGCAGCTGATAAACAATTGTGTATACCTTGCTTCATCATCTGGCTATGTTTTGTAAAGCCAGATATCAAGAACATTTTGATTGAGCGTTTGGGATGCCTTACTGCTTATCTTACATGTTCTCTATTACTGTTTCTTGTGTGAATGATTGAGACAATAGATGTGAAGTGACCATAGTGAGACTTTCATGTAGTATGCACCCCCTCGTCTTTTAGACAGCATTGATCGTATTATACGGTATTCATCTACCCGTAATACGTAGCTGGCTGAGTCATTCTCCCGCTCTCCTGTATTCTGGTTCTGGAGCGTATCATACATGCATAGAGGTGGATCCTATGGATTCAAAACTAACTAATATGCATAGAAAATCAATTTAGAGGTTGGTTTTACCTATTTGGAGTGTAATCCCAATAATACTCTCAAGGATACGGCTCCGACACGAAAATCTTCCAAAAAGGACACTCCTTGCACTTTGCTCCAAATCTTTGCTAGCACCCTCCCTTGGTAGTATGAGAAGGTTGGATGGAAGTTTTGGTGGAGGGATGTAAGGATTTGGAGATCAAATCAAAGAGGAAAGCTCTCTAATTTGGAGAAGAACACTTTGTGAAGGAAAAGAGGCAAGATGGAATGAAATAAAATGAAGGGAGGCTAACCTACCTATAGTGGCTGCTATTAAACCCTATTTGGGCCTTGGGGGAAAGCCCAATAAGGCCTCAACTAGTCCTCTTGATTAATTTTAAGTTATGTTCAAGTTTGGGATCAAAAGGGTTAAATTTAAGCCTCTAACTTAACCAATCTAACAAGTGGGATTAGTCTAAACTCACTAACTTAATTTGTGGGGTTTGTGGGCCATGATAATCTTGGTGTCCCGTCTAGAGTCTAAGCTACCCGGGTCACTATCACAAGCCAGATCGAAACGAAACTCAAACCCGACTAAAAAAATCCCAAAAAATTAATATAAAAATATAAAAATTCCTAAAATATTAAAATATGAAAAATGACCAAAATCATAATACATCAATTTAAATATTATTAAAATAATCTAAAATTCACCAATTAATTAAAATCCTAAATAATTCAAAAGTCACAAATGACCAAAATATCCTTAGCCTAAAAAGTTGTAATTAGTCATTCTAATCATATGGTTAGGTCCCCATGGTCATGGTTAGTCTCTAGGCTCAACAGTTCTAGGGTTCACTAGCTAACACATCAAAATTATAATTTACCAATTATAAATAGTATTAAATTAATTAAAAATTCCCATAAATTATAAATTCTATTATTAAATAATAAACTTTTACAAAGGTTCAAAATTATTCTCATTTTAGAAAAGTGGGTGTTACAAGTCTACCCTCCTTAGAAGAATTTTGTCTTTGAAATTAAGAGTGGTCGTACTCCTTCTAGGTCAAACCCCCAACAATCAACGTCGAAGCTTCTACCTAGCAACACACAATGTCAACAAGTAAAATATGGGTAGTAGGCTTAAAATGGGTCATATCCTAAATTTGGGTCGGCAGGTTTGGGTCGAAAAGGTGTCCCCAATTCGAGTCGGAAATAAAAGCGACTCCGTGGGGTAAATCAAGATGGGGTCTTGTGTCAGGAAAGTCGTGTGATAATGATGAAGAACAAGATGGCGTGTCCGAGTAGGATACGAAGGTCATGGGTGTAGGGTGTCATGTATAGGTCATACACGTGAAGTTGGTTTTGAGAAAATAACTAATCTTGTGCTCATAAAATAAAAGTCATGGCAATGTGCATATGATAATCATAATTAAAGTGGGAATGGTCAAATGGCCTAAATTGGACCGAAAGCTGCGATGCAAAAGTAGTACAAGGGAACAAGTTTGAGTGGGACATTATATATCAAAGTGAAGATAATCTTGTCTACTACAAACTTATGAAGGAAGTTTCCAAAGATTTACATCTCTGACGTTCCAGAAATCAAAGTCACAGAAAGAATATTCGTCTACCTAGAATACTCTCTCTAGGGTTCCCATCTAGCCATTCTAGTCATACTACAACACAAAGCAATCACAAGGTATCAAAACATACAAGCAATATGGGGTGTATCAATTATCTCAAAAGATATGCTAAGGTCTAGGCTGGAAATCTGGGTACTTCTGAGGCTCTATGTGGAATTGGATACTGCTCCCTCGAGATCTCAGCATGAACTCTCTGTGTCTCTAACACATCCCGGAGAAGTCCGAATATCTGAGCTCCATCAGAAAACAACCCTCCCAAGAATATGGTATGGGGTACCACTATAGGAGGCAGAGGAAGACTCTCAGTCTCAGGCTAAGCTACAGCTACACTCAAGGACAAGCTCTGGTCATGGGTGCCCTACTAGAAAGGATAAGAAAAAATAATAAATCATCAAGGCTGTAAGGCAGACTAACATCCTATATAAAAATTGGTAGGTATTATAAATAACAGAAGAATAATCTACAATGGGTTACTATTCTAATACCAATGCTAATTATCATCTCTAGGGTACAGACACTCTATAAGTCATCATATCATTACACTATGAAAGAACTACATATGAATAAGCTCTACAAAACTAAAATATCCCTACTCTTAAGTTATTTGATGATAGAATACAATTTTATAACAACAAAAGGGTACGATAGAGATAATATGTTTAAAAACCTTCTCAAGATGCAATCTGATAATCATATGTGTCTGTCCAAAATCATGTTACTCAGAATCCTCGTCATACCAGTAAGCAAGGCTGCGATAAACGATAGATTCCATAACTGGGGTATGCACCTCTATAATCATGTCGTCTAGAATTCTCGCTATGCCGACTAGTATAGCTGCGAGAAATTCTAAATCTCATAACCAAGATATGTACATTCGAAGTCAGGTCTCTATGTTTCCGCTACGCCAGCTAATATGGATGCGATAAACTCCAGGTTCCATAATCAAGTAGACGTTTTACCATCCCTGTTATTCCCGTCAACATATGTTATCAGAAAATATCGTAACTCAGGCTATAAAATTCATCTCGATAGGAAAAAAATCAAAATCAACAACGATCCATCAAAAATCAAATTCAATAACAAGGAGTAAGGGTGAACAAAACAAGGGAAGGGATTTCAAATTGAAGTTCAAATAAGATTCTCAAATATCATCCCAGGAATCTCTCAAGGAATTCTAACTGTGATTGAGTATCCTCTCATTCTAACACCTTACTTCCTATATTCTACAGGCTCGTAGTAGTACAACTAAGTCATTGCGCTACTACGATATCGCAATAATGCGACTCTCGACCTGCATGGGCCCCCACTAAAAATGTGTCACGACTCGCACCCAGTATAGGATCACGAGAAGTGGGTACATCCAGCCTACGCCACAGTGTCGACGGTAGAACGCTGTTCTAGGTCACTATCTAATCAACAACTCACGTAATTATATAATATACCTGTCACAATCTTAACTCCGAATGGAGGACAAGTATAAGATACGATAATACTCAATCACAATCTAAGCACGATAAGATAACATAGGAGTCTAACAACTATATAAAACTCAAGCAACTTAAATAAACTTCTAAACAACATCTCAAACAATCTCAATACAACTCAATCTCCACTTATTACAAACAAGTTCTAAAAGTGAAACTAAACTATAAACTAGTAATCTACTCCAAGCTCTACTGGTCCTCTAGGCTAACTGTGAATCTCCAGGTTACCTGTAATATTTTCAACATGTCCAGTCAGGATAGGAACACGCACAATACATCTCACGCAGTTTATATCATGTTAGGAAATATAAAGCATGCAAAAGAGTAAGATACATGGACTGTAAAGAAATATATATGAAAACGAGAGAGATTTGATAACTGGAAATATCTATATACATGATAAGTAAGAACTGTAAGTAACCTGTGATTTAGAGCATGAGATGGTTATATAAACAGTTTAGGTTTAAAAGATGGGACTCCATTATACGTGAGGGCACAATGGACATATACAAGAGTTTCACAAGATTTCACAAGATAGGATTTTGATCACATAACCATTTTCTACTCACCCTCCCCAATCAATACACAAGGATCCAGTCAAGTTACGTTACCTTGCACAAGAGATTTTTATCATATTTGCTTACGTGATCATGAGAGTACAAGATTGCACAAGAGTATACATGAATAGAGGTGTACATGAAATACAAGATGTTCGTGAAAAGCATATGACAACTGTATTTGATGCACCCCGGGGGGGATAACATCGTATGACAAGATCCATATAGTACCAATCCGTGATAATAACGTGACAACATCATGTAAAGTAATCTAGAGCAAGAATATAAATCCTAGCAAGTATGAAACAGCCAGAGAATGTAATCGCCTGATACCCTGAACAACTGATATAAAAAGATGGCCAACTGGAGTCACAGAGTCCTAGTTAGAGCACACAGGTTATAAAGAGTTCAATTTATATGGTAATTGAAACTATAATGCAATCTACATGAGTCTAAGTCAATCTAGGTCAAAGTCAACTTTGGTCAACTCTGTTCAACTAGTCTAGTCAAACTAGGATAACTAGTCTAATGTGGTCAAACTAGCTAAGATTTGGTCAACAATGGTCAAACTAATCCAGGTTAATCAATTCTAGGTCTAAACAAGTCTACGGCATAAACAATAAGTATACTAGTACCATTGCTATCTAACACAGCCTAAATCAAGGCACATAGCTAAACCACATAGCTAACAAGGCACAAAAACTTAGTTATATAATATACATTACATATATATCACATATATTTTTACTCATATAGTACCACCCTAACACATAAATATAGATATCATATATCAAGTATATACATATCCTCACTGTGAACCATAACATATATCTATATACTATCATAATATATATAGATACTATATAACCCAAAAATATATATACCTATCTATGTAACCCTTCCACAATCTAACATTACCTGCTCAAACTCAAACACTTAGACACTAACTGTCACTCCCCGTTCCTAGAATGCATATTTTAATACATGTATTGCTTGAATATATTTATTTAATATTTATCATACATTTGTTCTGTATTTAATTTCTTTAATTTTACGCTAATTATTTTTCTGTATTTTATTTTTTTCTTTTGTTTTGCTCTTGGTTTATTTTGTTCATGTTGAACAAACTTGGTTAAGCTTGGTTCATCATGATAAGGGATGGATGGCTTAGATTATGTAGGAAGGAATCGGTGGTGGAGATTAACTTGGGCTAGATATTTATACCCCTTTTCTTCTCTCTCTCCTCACAAACTCTCATTTCTCTTCCTCTACCAAAAGCCCTAACCCATTGGAGAGGCAAGTGCACCTTGCTTCCACATGAGAATCCATTTTTATGGTTCATTTATCTTCCTCTCGTGATTCTAAGATAGTTTAGAACTTGACATTTTGTATTTTGAAGTTTTTTTTTGTAGATCTAGAAATTTGTCATTCTCGAATTTTGGTGGTTTTGATCTATCAAACTTCCTTATTTTTAAGTTTTGATTCGTTCCAGGTTGTTAAGATTTGTATTATACCCCATTTGATCTATGGAAGTCCCATTTTTGGCTTAGATTGAGGGTTTCTTGGAATTTAGAGTTCTGGAGGTTCCTTACGCCCACGTTTATTCGTGCCAGCGTAGTATCAAACTCTACGCCCACGTTTATTCGTGTCAGCGTGAAATCTGGATTACACAAGTCAAGACTGTTTTACGCGTAAAACAAAGTACTCTGCCTTGGCGTAAAACAAGTTTCACGCGCAAACTTTATTCCTCTACGCGTACTCCTTTACGTGTACTTCCTTTGTGCGTACTTCCTTTACGCGTACTCTTCTGGCTTGATGTACTCCTTTGGCGTACTCCCCTTGACGTACTCCTTTGGCATACTCCCCTGCTCGGAGGCTTCCTAGCACTTGCGTATCTTACCCCCTTGCCCGACGCAGTATAGCCCTGGCATCCATTGCCCTAGATTCGCCTTTATTGGGCGCATGGCACCCCTTATTATATCCTTACGCCTTTTTGACATGAACTCGATATAATTATGATATGTTAATATTGTAATGATAATCTGTACACGGCATGATTTTGTGACGACTCGTGATAGTGGCCCGTCGTGGCGCACTCCTAACAAGTAACAAGTTATGGCCTTTAGAAGTTCTTGGAACTCCATGGCTGGAGCTTGCTGGTGCTGTAGTCCATGCAGCACATGCATGCTATGCGCCCATCCGTCTAGATTATGCCACTTGTTGTATGTTAATATTTTAATACATATTGTTGTGTGGAGTGTGCACTGTGTCTCGATTGGGTTATGGATACCCATTATGACTGGAACTTAACCCTGAGAGTTATAGACTCGACCATACTAAATACTAGTTTGACTTTCATGCCTTGTCACGAATTGACATTGATAGTTACTTCGACTAATGATTGATCATGCATTCCTAGTTGGAACTAAAAGACTGGCTAGTCATCTTGTTGAATTGAATGAGACACGTTCATATATTAAACATGAACCATTGCAATCGACTAGCCGATTTCAAACATTGGTATATGGATACGTGCAGACTTCAACTTATTTTTTATAAAAGCAGCATGCGTACCTTACAGTCAAGGCATGATTATTCCGTGGCTAGGTTTGATTGTTGCATTACGCTATGTAAGACCTACAATCTAACCATATGGGTATCGTTGTAGAGTTATTCATATCGTACTCTGTACGAAAGTACTCATTCTGAATGACCATGATCCACGGCATGAGATTTCAATTAACATAGGGACTATTAAGTTAAATAAAATAACGATTGGATGGAGAGAATGGATTCCTGAGTTCTTACATGGCAGCCATCTCGGGACAAGTAGTGCCCCGACATGCCGGTTGGTTCCCATAGATATTGTAAACCTGCCACACGGGCAGGGAGTGGTATCTGTTTATATTTATATATATATATATATATTGATGACGGGCATCTCGCTGGGATACGTCTAATTCATGATTGGCGTAATTGATTATTGGGTAGACTAGCCTTACTTGTACATTGTAAGAATTGAGGAATCCCTTATTGCATATTTTTAGGAAAATTTGGAACTTACAGTTAGCAAGCCGTAGTAGTTGTATTTCCATTTAAATTGATTTGTTTGTGTACTGTACCTACTCTGTTAACTACTGAGATGATCAGAATGTCAGGACATAACGGGTCAACTTCTGTCCTTATTTGGTTGAGAAGTTGGTTTAAAGTGTCGTGATGTTGTGTGAATCCCAGTAGCAAGCGGAGACTTATTTATCATATTCTTAACTCTTACCACTGGTTCTAATTCTTCATGTTGTGCTTCCTTTGTGGTACTTGCTATTTGAGGTCTAACCTCTCTGGTTTTGCATGGCCAGATTTAGAGCCAGCTCCTGAGGACTCAACTTACTTCCACCCCCAAGATGGTCAATACTAGAGGGATAATCACAAGAGGACACGAGTGGGTTCCTTGCTTCCCTGCTCGTTTTGCTACTTACTTTATATTTTGCCGCTTGCCACCGACATGTTAGTCAGACTGTCTTTTACATAATTATAACTAAGTCAGACTGCAGCTGATAACGATTGTGTATAGCTTGTTATATCATCTGGCTATGTTTTATAAAGCCAGATCTCAAAAACGTTTTGACTGAGCGTTTGGGACGCCATACTGCTCATTCTTACATGTTCTCTACTTACTTCTTTTCATTGAATGATTGGGACAATAGATGTTGAGTAACCCTAGTGAGACTTTCATGTAGTATGCACCCCCTCGTCTTTTAGACAACATTAATCGTATTATACGGTATTCATCTACCCGTAATACGTAGCTGGCTGAGTCATTTCCTCGCTCTCCGGTATTCTGGTTCTGGGGCGTGACAAGGTTTTAGTGGTGGCCCATGCAGGTCTAATTTTAGACTTGTGGGGTGTTTTAATTTATAGGATGTCTTAATCACATATGTTTCCCCTTGATCTCATGATTCGTTACTCTTGACCCTATCTTGACATTCCGGTATCCTTTGACTTCATTGATCTTTTCTGTCCGATCGTTTGATTACTCACTTGTCCCTTTTCTTAGGGGCACCTCGTCTGCATCTGTCAGAGCTGGACAGCAACAACAAGGGCAATACGAACAATATGACCATATTGGTCAGCAACAAAGGCCAGTACTACCTCAAGAGAACATCCAAGAAGAGGTGATAGTGGAACCAATAGCTAGACCGCAGTATCCGAAGGTTCCAACACCACCAACAGTTCTGCCTACCCCTATGGCAGTAGACACAGCAGCCCTTCTGAAAATCATAAGAGGGATGATGGCTACTCAGCAACATCAGATGTTGGCCCAGCAACACATGCACATTCAGCTGCAAGAGCAGAATATATTGCTTAACCAATTATTGCAACGGCTTTGGAAAGAGGAGTGAGGACTGATTCAGGGGCGTCAACCAGGTTCTGCAAGTACAACCCCTGTCGTTTCGAGGGCACGGAAGATGCCATTTCAGCAGGTGCATGGCTTAAGGACATCGAGGCTATTCTGACAGCGGCTAAGGTACCGACGGAAGAACGTATGGATCAAGTGAAGCTGTTACTTCAGGACCTCGTACGTGATTGGTGGGAATCAGAAGAAGTGGACATCAGACGTCCTATAGCTTGGGATGATTTTACTGCGAGGTTCAAGATGAAGTACTATGGAGTTGTGGCACAGTTCGAGCTACAACAGAAGTTTATCAACCTCAAGCAAGCTGGCAAGACAGTAGATGCTTATGCAGCAGAGTTCTGCAGACTGAGTAGGTTTGCCCCAGAGATGGTAGCAACGGAGAGCCAGAGGGCTATGAGATTTCAGCAAGGGTTCCATCTTGAACTCTTACAATTGATAGAGGGGCTCAACTACCAGACTTTCGATGATGTATTATCGACAACCCGGAGGCATGAGATCACAATCTAGAGGATCACATCAAGGACTGGAGGTCAGAAAAGATCTCACAATCAGATTGAAGGAGGAGGGAGAGTAGCACCCAAAATAACAGCACCATCCTCTGGCGTTCGCATTCACGATGTGGCGATACGAGGGCCAGCACCACCAACAAGACAGCAGCAGCAGCAGCAGAGGAAGAACCAGCAACCCCCGACTGGCTGCACCTATTGTGGGAAGGCAGGGCACACTAGAGGTATGTGTCGGACATTGAACGGACAGTGTTTGATATGTAAAAGTCCAGATCATCGGGTTTCTACCTGTTCTATGAATTCGAGGTCAGGAGGACCAGTGCAATAATTTCCTGTGCTGCCAGCTCTAGGGGCAGGCAAGTATCAAGGACCAGCGGTAGCAGTGAGACCGCTGGCACAACGCCCGTTGATGTCACAAGCTCAGATGTTTCGGCAACAAAGACCACCCCAACATCACCAAGGCAGGGGCCAGCAGCAACACCAGGCTAGGCCGCAGCATGGGAACCAACAAGGAGGTCGAGGGCAGACATTCAATCTGTCCTTGGAAGAGGCATTGGCATCGAAAGATGTTATGGTAGGTAATATTCTCGTCGCCTCATATCCCGCAGTAGCATTGTTTGATTCGGAAGCATCACACTCATTTATATATGTACAATTTACAACACGACTAGGAATGGAATTCGAGGCATTGCCAGGGAGGTTGAATATACTCACTGGTAATGGGTTCGTAGGAGTTAGTAGAGTTATTCTAGCGTGTAGAGTTGTAGTTTGTGGGCGTTCCTTATCCGCTAGGTTGATAGAATTTTCTGTTGGTAATTTCGATGTTATCTTAGGCATGGACTGGCTGAAAGACAGTCATGCGATAATAGATTATCATAGAAGGAGTGTATCTTTTAATATTTCAGGTATGAAGCGGTTTACCTTAGTCAGATCAAAGATCGACCAATATAAACAAAGAGTAGTGACGGCAATGGAAGAAGTTCAAGTCCCAAAGATAGTTGAAGAGTTTCTTGATGTATTTTCCAAAGAACTTTCAGGTCTACTACCAGTTAGGGATATTGAGTTCAGTATAGAGTTGGCACCTGGAACTAAACCGATATCAGATCGAGTTTACAGAATGGCGAATTCAGAGCAGGCCAAGGTGTATCAGCACATAGAGGAACTGGAGGAGAAGAAGTTCATTCGAGTTCGCGAATCACCATAGGCAGTACCAGTGGTACTTGTAGGGAAGAAGGATGGGTCATCAAGATTGTGTATTGACTACAGAAAGCTCAACACGGCAACAGTAAAGAATAAGTACCCACTACCAAGGATCGACGACTTGTTTGATCAGTTGAGCAGAACAAGGGTTTTCTCCAAGATAGATCTTCGATCAGGGTATCATCAAGTGAGAGTTCGGAAAGAGGATATTCCCAAGACGACATTTAGGTCAAAGTACGGGCATTACGAATTCTTAGTAATGCCGTTTGGTTTGACCAATGCCCCAGCAATATTTATGGATTTAATGAACCGCAACTTTATGCCGTATTTAGATTAATTTGTCGTTGTGTTCCTCGACGACATTCTCGTATACTTAGCTAGTGATGAAGAGCATGAAGATCACCTCAACAAAATGTTACAGGTTCTGAGAGAGAACCAGTTGTAAGCCAAGCTCAGCAAGTGTGAGTTTTGGACGGATCATATTTCATTCTTGGGGCACATCATATCAGGGGCTGGAGTAGCAGTGGATCCAAAGAAAGTAGAAGTAGTAGAGAGTTGGCCAATACCTAAGAGCGTAGCAGATATGTAAAGTTTTTTGGGATTGGCAGGATATTACAGAAGGTTCGTGTCAGACTTTACAAGACTCTCATCACCCATGACCCGCTTGACATGAAAGGATGTGCCATTCATTTGGTCGGCAGAGTGCCAGGCATCATTTGAGAATTTAAAACAGAAGTTGATCACGGTACCTATTCTTACATTACCGGTTGGACCCGGAGGTTTTACTGTATATTGTGATACGTCAAGAAAGGGACTTGGGTGTGTCCTAATGCAACATGGGAAGGTGATAGCGTATGCATCTAGACAACTTTGAGACCATGAGAAGAATTATCCGACTCATGACTTGGAGTTGGCAGCAGTACTATTTGTTTTGAAGCTATGGAGGCATTACTTGTACGGTGATCGAGTGGACATGTACACAGACCACAAGAGTCTGAAGTATATCTTTACTCTGAAGGAACTAAACATGAGACAGAGAAGATGGTTAGAGTTGATCAAGGATTACGACGTAGAGCTTCAGTATCATCCAGGCAAGGCTAATGTGGTAGCAGACGCTCTTAGCAGGAGAGGCGGCGCATTTATGTTGACATCACAAAAACACAATTTAGAAGATCTTCAAGAGATGGGCATCGAGGTTATACTTCCTAGTGATATAGGAATTCTGGCAAGTCTACGAGTTCAATCCAACTTGGTAGAAAGGATCAAGGCAGCTCATGCACGGGACCCAAGGATTCAGAAGCTTAGGACAGAATGTGAGTCATGACTCAGGAAGGAGATAAAAATTCACAAAGATGGTACGCTTAGGTTTGGATCACGTCTATGTATGCCAAATAGAGATATCAGACATGAGGTTATGACAGAAGCCCACAGTTCTTAGTATTCTATACACTCCAGAGGGACCAAAATGTACAAAGATATCAAGCAGCACTTCTGGTGGAACAGAATGAAGAGGGAGATAGCTAGATTCGTTTCTCATTGCTTAATATGTCAGCAAGTGAAGGTAGAATAACAGAGGCCAGCTCGATTATTACAATCGCTTCCTATCCCGAAATGGAAGTGGGAGCATATCATAATGGACTTTGTGACCGGTTTACCGAGATCACCAAGTGGTAAGGATGCTATTTGGATGATAGTGGATCGGCTTACGAAGGTGGCACATTTCTTCCTTTTAGTGTAGGGCAATCTATAGAAAAGTTGACAAAGTTGTATATGCAGCAGATAGTTAGGCAGCATGGGATCCCTGTCAGTATTGTATCAGATAGAGATACCCATTTTATATCATATTTCTGGAAGAGTTTATATCATAGTCTGGGTAACAAGTTAAGATTTAGTACGACTTACCACCTACAGACGGACGGACAATCAGAAAGAACAATTCAAACTTTAGAAGATATGTTATGAGCTTGTACCCTAGATTTTGGAGGGTCTTGGGAGAGTCACTTACACTTAGTCGAATTTTCGTACAATAACAGTCATCAAGCCAGTATCTAGATGGCACCATTCGAAGCACTATACGGTAAGAAGTGTAGGTCGCCACTGGCATGGGATGATATCGGAGAAAGGAAGATGTTAGGCCCAGAGATGATTGTTCAGACGGTTGAAGTGGTTAAGAAGATTAGGGAGCGACTTCGAGTTGCGTAAGATCGACATCGTCATTGGGCAGACCAACATCGTAGGTTGCTAGAATTTCTGTTGGGGATCACGTGTTCTTGCAGATCTCACCTACTCGTGGGGTCATTAGATTTGGCGTTCGCGAGAAGTTGAGTCCGCGATACGTAGGCCCATTTGCTATCCTCGATAGGGTAGGCGATGTTGCTTATCGTTTGTCCCTTCCACCTTTGTTACGAGAGACGCATGATGTGTTTCATGTATCTCAGTTGTGTAGGTATGTATCGGACCCAAGCTATATCCTCGATCATTCTGAGCTGGTTGTTGGTACCAACCTGTCTTATGAGGAACAGTCGGTGTCCATTTTGGACCGAAGGAAGAAGATACTCAAGAACCGAACAATTAGCCTTGTCCGTGTTGCTTGGGGTCATCACTCCTTAGGAGAGTCAATATAGGAACGTGAGGATGATATCCGATCACGGTATCCGCACCTATTTAACTCACAAGGTATATTTCTTTTCGTGTACCTTGATTGTCTTAATTTCTCATACTTATCACCCTATGAGTAGAAATTGCTGGATGTCGTCGATTGATAAACATAGATATATTACTTGCTGTTGATATTGTAAGATGATTGCTTGGTCGCTAAATTGCTTGTACTTGGATTAGTTTAGCTCTGATGTTTCTTTCCTGCTTGGATTTAAAATTTCGAGGAAAATTTTTTCTAAAGAAGGTAGAAATGTCACTTTCCGTTCCCAGAATACGTATTTTAATACGTGTACTACTTGAATGTATTTATTTAATATTTATCATGCATTTGTTTTGTATTTAATTCCTTTAATTTTACGCTAATTATTTTTCTGTATTTTATTTTCTATTTTGTTTTGCTCTTGGTTTATTTTGTTCATATTGAACCAACTTGGTTTAGCTTGGTTCATCATGATAAGGAATGGATGGCTTAGATTATGTAGGAAGAAATGGGTGGTGGAGATTAACTTGGGCTAGATATTTATACCCCTTTTCTTCTCTCTCTCCTCACAAACCCTCATTTCTCTTCCTCCACCAAAAGCCCTAACCCATTTGGAGAGGCAAGTGCACCTTGCTTCCACATGAGAACCCATTTTTATGGTTCATTTATCTTTTTCTCGTGATTCTAAGATAGTTTAGAACTTGACATTTTGTATTTTGAAGTTTTACTTTTTGTAGATCTAAAATTTGCCATTCTAGAATTTTGGTGGTTTTGATCTATCACACTTCCTTTTTTTTAAGTTTTGATTCGTTCCAGGTTGTTAAGATTTGTGTTATACCCCATTTTGATCTATGGAAGTCCTTTTTGACTTAGATTGAGGGTTTCATAGAATTTGGAGTTCTGGAGGTTCCTTACGCCCACGTTTATTCGTGCCAGCGTAGTATTAAACTCTACGCCCATGTTTTTCGTGCCAGCATAGTATCAAACTCTACGCCCACGTTTATTCGTGTCAGCGTGAAATCTGAATTACGCAAGTCAAGACTGTTTACGCGTAAAACAAAGTATACTCTGCCTTGGCGTAAAACAAGTTTCATGCGTAAACTTTATTCCTCTACGCGTACTCCTTTACGCGTACTTCCTTTATGCGTAATTCCTTCATACGTACTCCTCTGGCTTGACGTACTCGTTTGGCGTACTCCCCTTGACGTACTCCTTTGGCGTACTCCCCTGCTCGGAGGCTTCCTAGCACTTGCGTATCTTACCCCCTTGCCCGACGCAGTATAGCCCTGGCATCCATTGCCCTAGATTCACCTTTATTTGGCGCATGGCACTCCTTATTATATCCTTACGCCTTTTGACATGAACTCGATATAATCATGATATGTTAATATTGTAATGATAATCTGTACACGGTATAATTTTATGACGACTCATGATAGTGGCCCGTCGTGGCGCACTCCTAACAAGTAACAAGTTATGGCCTTTGGAAGTTCTTGGAACTCCATGGCTGGAGCTTGCTGGTGCTGCAGTCCATGCGGCACATGCAGGCTATGCGCCATCCGCCTAGATTATGCCACT